>JAADXX010000564.1:0-19189 GCA_023338025.1 Phytopythium oedochilum | reverse complement strand
TTGTCGCTCAGTATTTTTCCTCGAGAAGTCAGTGTATCTTTTAACATGAGCGTGTGCAACGGTCAAAATACAAGGGTCTGATTGGCTAATAATCAGTTGTATCTCTTGTGATTTGCTGTTCTCAACATGAGGAATACGGTATGTATATCGCGATTCTTGGTCAATAATTGGCTATATATACATTGTCGCGTCAGATTCGTTGTCGCACAAAAACAGCATTATACGGTATTTTCGCTAATGGATTCGTACTGCTCACTTATATGGCAGTACTGTATTCATCTGACACTCACACGTAACCGGTTACTTTTTTAGATACAAAACATCCTTCAGCTCAAGTGTGTCGTCGATGTAGCCTATTAGATGTAAACAGGTAGCTTGGTGGCTGCGTCAAAACGTATACTAAGTACAGTAATTACAGTAATTAGTCTCACGCAGACTATTTATTGTAAACAGGCTTGATATTTCAAATAAAAAATTAGTCTCACAAACACTATTTTTGAACGCATACTAATTTTTGTGTCACTTGTGCAATGTAAGACCTGTATTTGAAGTAATCTTGGTGAATTGTGTTTTAACTCGCTCGCATTGGAAGTGCATTCTGTTCTTCTCAAAAATCCTCAATCTTGGTTGTTCACGTTCCGTCTCTACAGAGAAAAATCATGTCTGGTCATTGCATTCCGAGAAAAGGTAAGACTATCCAGCACAGTAAATAAGGTGAATAATCGTGAGTGATATTTCGGAGGTTCGTTCAAAACAAAGAAGTATAATGGTGTGAAGTCAAGTTTAAAGTTAAGCACCTCATTTCACAAAAAAATATTGCGGATTTACACACGATAATTATAGACATGTATGTCGTGCTTTTTACAGGAATTAGTGTTACAGCAACAGAATGACGCTAATTTTGAACACTCTATATCCTCACGTATATTATTTACTGTGGTGACTGAAGTTTGGTAGACTTATTTTTACCTTTGCAACATCGTAGGATAGTGTTGAAACTTATACTAAGTAGCACTCATACAAATGTCAAACGCTTTCGTATATTGGAAGCAATCATGCAAATTTAAATCCATTGTAATGTTGATTCCTTTAAATAAAATTATATATAATTCATTGTGTACTGATTGTAAGAAAACGTACTTGAGAGGAAACTTACAGTGTTTTGGGTGTGCTGGAAGGTAAATAATTCATATCAGTATTTCGTACGTGTGCGTACTGTATTTCGTGTTTTGTACACAAATTTTAGTATTTCATCCAATCGTTTCGTATGGTAGTATGGGTTTTGTCCACTAATATTGCAGTATTCATCTAACAAAACGCTTCCAGACACACGCACACACGCACTGGCCACGCGGAACTGCGTTAGTTTTTGAAAGATGAAGTCTTCTACCCCGCATTATTTTGTATAGTAGTAAAAAGGTCAGCCAAAAATCCTACGATAGCATACAAAATCGTATACAACTCCTACGAAACACCGACAATCCTGAACATTTTATTACTGAAACTATATGCAAGCTGCGCCAATAACGCACAAACCGAGAGCACAATGGACGACGACTTGGCGGTGCTCGAGGCGCGCGAGGAGGCGCTGCGGCGGCGGCTGCTGGGGGCCGGAGGGCGGACCGATGCGGCCGGCGCGACGGTCCCGGACCGTCTGGCCGCCGTGAGCGCGCAACTGGACCAGCTCACGGACTCGATCGCGGGGTTCGCCAAGCTCGCAGCGCTCTGTACGTCTCCTTAGTACCGCAATGCGCGGCCGCGCTGGTTCCTCTGACTCTCGTTCGCTGGGCGCTGCCGGCGGCCGCAGACAACGAGAACCGCGCGAGCCTGGAGATGCCGCCGGCTAGCACCTTCGCACTGACCACGGCGCGCGCGGGCGACGAGCTCAAGCGCGCGACCATCCTGAGCTCGGAGGAGCGCGTGGAGCGCGCGGTGGAGGCGCTCGGGCGGCTGCGCGAGCTCCAGGGCGTGCTGAGCCAGGCGGCGCAGTTGCAGACGGGCATCTCGAGCTGCGGGGAGCAGCTCCGGCGGCTCGAGAGCGCCTCTGAGCTCGCGGCCGAAAGGGTGCTCGCGCTTCACGCGCGCGTCGAGCGCGTGCTCGCCGCCTACCAGCAGATGGTGCGCGTGCTGTCGGAGAAGACCGTCGAGTGCAACGAGCTGCTGGACCAGCTGCAGGTGTGAGCCGAGCGCATCAGGAGCCCGTCAACGCCATCGGTTGACGCCCATTCGTCGACGAACAGCATACGAAAGTGTCGGCTTTCAAGTGATCCATGGGTGGTGGGTTCAAATCCATTCATACAACAGCGTCCTTTCCCCTGATTTATCCGCTTCCGTCGCGTTTTGCGGTAGTTGCCAGCTATAGAACCAATGATACCAGCATCCGCGCATCACCTGCTTTTGCACATCAACGATAATTTTGTACCTGATTTTCACCCATTTCAAGTGAAAATCCAGGCGTTGCTCCTGGATGGGTGCCGATCATTTCGATCAAAAGCGCAGCGGACCAAAGGCGGGAAAGGACGCCAGCGATTCTTCAGGGCAGCGGGAAATGGCGCGGCCCATGGCTCGGAGCGCGGTGCCGACGACGCGGCGCGAGCGCCGGCAGCAGGCCCTGGCGGTCGCGGCGGTCGCGGCGGTCGCGGCCGCGTGTCTCGGGGGTCTCTGCGCGCTCTCGAGCAGCGTCCTGTCGCCTCCAGCACCGCAGACGCCGCGCGCGTTGGCGGAAGCTTCCAGCGCGGAGGACGATGAGGTGTGCGGCACGCTGCAGAGCTGGGAGCTCGAGGGCGGCGTGTTCGCGTACCTGGCGGCGCTGTGCTACATCTTCATCGCGCTCGCCATCATCTGCGACGACTACTTCGTGGCGTCGCTCGACAAGATAACGGACGCGCTCGCACTGTCGCCCGACGTGGCGGGCGCGACCTTCATGGCGGCGGGCTCCTCCTCGCCCGAGCTGTTCGTGTCGCTCGCGGACAACGTCTTCCGCAAGCCGCAGGAGAGCCTCGGCGCCGGCACGATCGTCGGCTCGGCCATCTTCAACATCCTCATCATCATCTCCATGTCGGCGCTGCTGGCGCGAGAGGTGCTCGTGCTCGACTGGCGTCCGCTGCTGCGCGACTCGCTATGGTATTCGTGGGCCATCGTCGTGCTCACGTACTCGGTCTGGGACGGCACCATCGACGTGGCCGAGTCGTCCGTCATGGTCGCGTCCTACGCGCTCTACATCGCCTACATGACCCAGAACGCCAGAATCGTCGCGTTCTGCTGCAAGAAACCGGGTGGCGACGAAGGCCAGGGGACTGAAGCCGCGGGGCAGAAACACGTCGCAAGCGATGACACCAAGTTGCTCAAGGTGCCGGCGGCAACCGCACCCAAGTACGCGGGCGCGTCGTCCGAGTCGGAAAGCACCGAAGAGATCGCCAGGACACATAGTCAGCGCGGGTTCCTCGCTGACCAGGGCAAAGCGGGCTCGAAGCTGCAGTCCAAGTATCGAATGTTCCAGTACCACGGACACTCGCCTGGCCACCATGAAGACGTCAGCATGGATGTCGAGGCCGGAAACGGCCACCATCACCACGAGCATGTGGTAGACAAGAACATCCCTGTGTCGACTGCTCCAGCTCTTGCGGGGGAGAAAGGGGTGGTGCTTGGGGTGCCCGAAGTCGAAGGCCCTGCTACTGAAGAAGACCTTGGCGGGTACTTCGACGAAGTTTGGGATGTTCCTCGAAGCTGTGCCGGAAAGATCTGGTTTGTGCTTACGCGGCCCATCGTCGTCGTGTGCCGCCTCACGATTCCCGACTGTCGCTACCCAATCTTCTCAAGCAAGCTCGGCATCGCAGGCGCGTTCTTTGTCTCGATCGCGTGGATCGGCGTGCTATCGCACTTCACTGTGAACTTTGCAACCAAGGTGGGCTGCATCGCCGGCATCCCGTCGGCGTTGATGGGGCTGACAGTCATCGCTGTGGGGATGTCTATCCCCGACGCACTTAGCTCGATCCTGGTAGCGCGCGACGGGCATGGCGACATGGCGGTCTCGAACGCACTTGGCAGCAACGTGTTTGACATATTGCTGGGCGTCGGGCTGCCGTTCCTGCTCTCCAACTTGGTTTACGGGGAGGAAGTCCCTGTGTCCAGGGGCGACTTGGACTTGTCGATCTTCATCCTGTTCGGAGTCCTGCTATTCGTGGTCGCGCTGCTGGTCTTGTCCAAGTGGCGTATGTACCGGGGCCCAGCGGCGTTGATGGTGCTTGCTTACGGCGCATACGTGGCCGTGTCCTATTTGCACGGTCTCGGGAAGCTGTAGCGTGGTACGCAAGTGTCCAACTCGGGTTCGCGCCGCTTGCTATCGAGATCCGTGTGTGACACGAAGAGAAGCAGGCTGCCGCGAGCAAGTTACAGTTGGCATCAGAGGCGTTGGTCTCGCCAGCCTGTTGAAGGATTCCTTCTGGGTACGCGGCATATCGCAGTGTTCGTGTTGTGGTCGGGAAGGCTCACACGATAGTGCCCCGATTGGCTTCGACTTGGGCAGCATCAACAGCAACAGGGTCGCATCAACAGCAACAGCGTCGCATCAACTTTGATTATGGGGTCTAATTTTGCGCAGGATGGCTGCCTGGTTGTCACCTGAAAAATCCATCACGAAGCGCCACATGGTCAATTTCTTCATCCTCATGACGTGTGCGCTGGACGGGCACCAGCGTCATTGTCTGTTTGGTGTACAGTACTGTACTGTGTTTACGCTCAGGTGATTGCGGGAGCAACGATCATCCGCGAGTTTATTCTGTCGCGCATCATCACAATCGACACATTGCGGGGCGGAAGAATGAGGAAGAACTCTTTCCGAGCCACTACATTGTACTGACATGATGTCAGTGACATCCACAACGAACGAGGCAGAGTTGCATCCATGCGCTTTGAACTCTTGCTTGTCCATTGCCGTTGCTGCTGCTAACGATGATTACTTAAGTCTTATGCAACCCATTGAGCGAGCCATGGAATTGGCGTTGTCTCTACGACTGTGACGACGCGACCGGAGAACAGTACTCAGGCGATCTGACTCCTGAAAGACCAACTTGATCATCAGCATCATGACTGTGAAGACGCTGCCGCCGCCTAGGAGTGAGCTGACCTTGTGACGGCGGTACTGCTGTGAAGCCTACTTTGCCTGATGTTTGGTGTTCGTTGCAATGGGCACGGCACATGAGACCTCGGGAGTTTACTCCACCGCTGTTTCGAGGGACGACAAGGGTGGTTGCGTTCGTGGCATGCTGAATAACAGCTTGTTTTTACGGCAAGTGCCACCAGGATTTGTGATTGGAGCGCCAAGTCGACTGTGCTCGTTTTTAACACGCTGAGTTTCGCAGGTCGGACGACTTGGCGACTACAGTGCACTCAAGCCACCATGCAAGAGTCCAACGCCCCAGCGTGGGTGGTGGCGAATCACGCATTCAGCATAATCGCCGTGTTTCTAACTCTGGTGTCGCCCGTGTTGCCGCAGTCCATGCACTTGAAGGTGCTCTCTATTATAGCGCTGATCAAATCGCGAGCGCACCGACCGACATATGTTTTCTGGCCGAGAAGTGCAAGGAGAACACGCGAGCAAGCCCACCCACCTCTTCGCTGTATTGCACTGTACTCTGTACCCAGCTCTCGGCGAAGAGATGCGAAGAGATGCGGGTTGCGAAGCGAGTCACCCTGCTGGTGCGTGTACACGCTGCGCAGTGCGTCGCGCACAAACTCGACTCTCATAGCAGACAACCCCACAGTCTGGTCGCAATCAGCCGCTGACTATGTGGCGGCGAGTGACAATTGGCGCGCAGGGACGGGGGTCGTTTCACAGCAAGACGCGACTCGGCTCCAGCTGGCGTGGCATAAACAGTCATCACTGCAGCGTTGGTGCACTTGTGCTCCCTCACGCAAACGAGCCCTTACTCCAAGGGAGCGCTCGAAGGGCGAGGGCCGTCCGTGGTCATCATTGGACTCCGTCTTCCGGCTTTCATTCGTCCACTTGACCACCCGCACGCACGATGCAAACGCCTTTGCAGTCTTTTGATGACCTCAGCCTCCAGGGAGCCGCCGGCGTATCTTCGGGCAGCTCTGACTACGACCTGGCCGAGGCCGAGCGGCTCCGCAAGCAGCGCGATCTCAAGCGCAAATCGCGGGAGCGCAAAAAGGTACGGCTCGTCCAAACGTCCAATTCACGTGCAGGGTGTCCGCATGCCGCGATAAATCCCGCGATGGGTCTAATGACGAGCCTCCTCGATCCGATGCATGCAGCGCGACTTGGAGGAGCTCCAAGCGACGGCTACGGCTCTCGAGGCGCAGTACAACCAGTTGCTGGCGGCCAAGTTGCAGCAGCAGCAACTAGGCGAGCAGCCGGCGTCGCCGACCGAGTCGCGCCTTACTGCGCTCAAGGACAACTACATGGCGCTCCGGGACGAGGTGCAGGAGCTGCGCGATCAGATGGCCGGGTTCAAGCTCAAGATCGACGAGTACGAGCGCTTCATCGCGACGCTCGACGGGCAGCTGCTGCTCGTGTTCCAGGCCGCCAGCACCAGCCCCATGCCGCTCGACCCCGAGCAAGAAACGCGCGAGCCGCGGCCGACCTCGCGCATGGCCACATCGCAGTTTACGTTCGACTAATGCGCCGGCCGACGCAAGAAAGCGGAGAATCCAGCGGTGAAGGGAGGACTCGAGTCCGACACACGCGCAGGAACTAACCAAGTACCATATCTATAACTCCGCTTCGTGCATGCTAAAGCAAAGCAATACAGCGCCCAACGAATTCGCATCCCGACTCCATCGATTGCGTCCGGGCATGCGCGTGTGCATGCACCGCGATCGGTCGGCGTGGAACGTTTGCAGCAGCTCCTGGAGCTCCATGCCGCCTGAGAAACATCCGTGCAGTCGGTGCCCTTCGTGTGGAGTCGCCGCCAACGATCCGACACACCAAAAAAGAGCACCGACTGTACTGGCTCACTCACTGAACATCCCGCAGTGCTGGAAGGATTTGACTGTTTGTGCTAAATTTCGTTCGCCAACCGTCATCATATACTGTCGAACAGCATACAATGAATATGCCATAAGATGGTCACTTGAAATGATGAAGGTTGGTTTGTATGAAGAAGCATTGGGGAATATTTTGCACTAGAGGATAGTATTTGATTTAGAAGGTGCTCCTAGTCGCAATATGGTCGTCACAGTCTGGACCGCACTTTTCTTTTTTGCCCATCCCGCTTCAAGTATTCCACACATCGAAACGCACAGTGCAACTCCTGTGACTCAAAGGGTCAACGAGAGTTGCCCGTAATCATTTAGAGCAGCCTCATTTAGCCGTAATCATCGCGTGGCGAGCACTTCTTACTGTACAGTAGCCCAGTGACGCACTTCGGCTGCTGGGCCCTTGCGTCACTTCCTGTGCGGATCTGAGCACGCTCAGGGGGTTCTTGTCCGAACAGCTCGCGTGCGCGCTTAATTAGCTTAGCCACTTTTGTCGGACTGGTGGCGCGCGGATAGGCTTGAGCTCGTTGCGTCCGCATAGATTCTGCGCCTGCACCAGGGTCGAGCTTGTGGTCGACGCGCTGTGAATCGTTCGGCTCGCTTGTGCTGCCGCATGGCAAGCTGATCCCGTGCGCGACCAAGTCACAGTACTCGGATCTGATTGGCAGTGGCGTGCGTCGAAGCTTCCCCAGGGGATGACGGCAGCACCATCGACTCCCCTGTCGCGCCAGATCAGTCGGCGCCGCGAACAAGGGAGCGACCAAGTAGCGGCGGGGTACTCGATGCGACGCATGTTGACAATGGACAATGGTGCCTCGTGCTGCAACCAAGTAGCTGGAACGTCGACAGAGGACAGCCACTTGAAGCTGCTTGTTTCATCTGTGCTTCCGCTTGAAGCTGCGTCGGCCCACGTGAATGAATGAGATCCATTGTTCTGGATCGGTTGGTGGGTGAGGTCGTATCCGATATGACAACCCACATGCCATTTCCTGGACGCCATTTTCCGGGATTGGGCGACTGCACTGTGTTTATTACGAAGATTCGATTGCAAAGGGCAAGCAGTTGGTGTCAGCCACCTCCACCGCCAACCGCTGCTCGAGCCACCCGTCGTTTTGCCCTGACGGAGCGACATCTTCCGGTCGGTGGAGCAGCCCGGCCTCCAGACAAGACGATGGCGCCGCCTGTAACGTGCTGGGCAGCCTGAAGCGAGCGGAGCAAGCGCGATCCAAGGGACTCCTTCGACGTCTGCGCGTTTCCTGGCGAGCATCACGAGAGAACCAAGCGTGCGCTGGCGCTCGCCACCGCGCGGAAGAGGAAGGACAAGTTGATAGTGCGTGTGAGAGCGGCTCTAAGACGGTGTCTTCCAGCGACAGCGCTCAAGGCGGCTTTGCGTCTTGGGCTATAGCGAGACCCCCGATTGTGTCAGGCCGACAGGCTATTGTGGCGTGTTGACTATTATACTTACTCTGTCTCGAAATTATCCGATCAAACAAAGCATACGGATTTGCACCGTGATCGCATAACTGCTAGCACATTGCTGTCCCGCCGCGAAGTCGTCGTGCTCGATGACACTACGGAGTCGGGGACTTACTTGTGTTGTGCCGGATGTGATCTTGACGAAGGAAGCACGCCGCCGAGATGCGCCAGGGCCATGTCGTCGCTCCAGCACGCGCTTTGCGATGGTGACCGTCTCGATCTCAGAAGCTTGCCTTGCCACAACTGTTGGAACAGCGCGCGTACACCACTTGGATACGTCGCGAGCTGGCGGTTCCGGGTCTTTGAGTAACCACGCATGGCTGCCGCATCTTGGTCTCAGTCGTCTGGGCAGGGCCTGGGTCCACTTCCTCGAGAGGCAGCCGCCGCTCGATCGCCATCCGGCCGAATCTCGAGTGAGCCGTCCTCGGCTTCGTCGCCACAGCTCGCCGTCCTGGGACTGCCAACGGTAGCATGAAAAACTGGGAAGACGCGTTCCATGTCGCGCAACTTTAAATTCGATTTTTGAACTATAGTATATAAGAGCCATCACAACTCCATACATACACGCTCACCCGCTCGTAATGGTGAAAACTGGGCCGACTGCCATGGACTCCCACCGCAGCGCGATAAAGAGCACCTCCTGGAGCCAGATGGTCGTGGTCGTCGAGCCTCCGAAGTGGAAGAGGCACGACTTGTCCTTGTCGCTGCCGCTCTCGGCGCTTCCGCGGTCGTGGAAGAGCACCCAAATGTACTTGTCGACCCAGACCTCCTGGCGGTCGGCGTGTGTCAGTGCCTCAGAAGGCGGGGCGGACGACACGGAGCGGATTTCCTCGAGGACTTGCGCGATCTCGTCTTCGCGGAATTGCACGCGGTCCTTGTCAATGGAGCGGAACAGCAGCATGTATCCTTGGTCGATGCGCACACGCGCCAGAAGGAACACGCACTTGATGACGCGGTCGAAAGCGTGCGACCGGATCGTGCGGTAGAACAGCACCGTGTCGGCGTTCACGTGCTGGAGCACATGAAACTCGACCTTGATCTGCGCGCCGTAGATTTTGGGGAACTCCTCCGGCGACGAGAAGATGGTCCAGCTGCGCTGCAGCAGGTCGAGCGCCGACAGCCCCGGGAACTCCTTCTCGAGGCCGAACTTGAGCTCTTTGCCCTGGATTTTCCGCTGGTCCGTCCACCCAAGCACGCGGGCGCCCGAGCTGAGCTTCTCCTGTCCGTAGGCAAAGTTGATCACGTCGTCCCGCGCCTCGGCGATCACCTTGGCGTACTCGGATTCGGGCAGCGGCGTCACGTGGAACCGCGAGGCGTTCGGGGGCTGCGACTCGGCGTCGACGAGCTGTCCGAGGCGGTCCTCCACCTTCATGAAGCCCGCGTTCGACTCGTACAGCATCTGGTTCTCGGCGCGGTACCGGTTCTTGAGCTCCGTCACGAGCAGGTACTTCCTCAGCGCCGGGGACGCTGCCGACGGCGCGGGGTCCACCATGGAGCCGGCCGTGTTCTGCGCCAGCATGTCGTTGTACTGCACCTCCAGCCGTTCGAGCTCGCTCTTGAGCGCCGCCAGCGTGTTCTACAACGACGGAGAGGACACGACAAGGTCAGATCAGAATGTCAGCATTCACTTGTCGCCGCGTTGGTCGCACGGTCTCATCCCGAGAGCCGTTGCATGCTGAACACGGTCGTCACCCGCAAGATGCGAGCTCCTGAGCTTCGTGTACGTGCACCCCAAGGCTCGACCCGACCCGACCACTCATGCATGCAGCACGTACAATCTTCTTGTTGTACGACTTTTTCACGTACTGGCGGTGGCGCAGGCGCTTGCGCTCTCGCTCGGCGGCGGCGCTCGCGCTGGCCCCGGCCCCCGCCTTGCCCTTGACCGGCGGGTGCGTGTGCGGCTCGCTCGCGGGCTCGCTCTCCGCCGGAGACGGCGACGCCGCCGCCTCCGCCGCCGCGTTGCTCCACGAGATCTCCATGGCGCTGGACCGGCGAAAGGGGAAAGGGGGAAGGGGGAAGGGGGTGATCTGAGACTGACGCGACGACCGACGTCCACCGCAGGGGGCGGGCGCGCGCGGGACCTTCGGGCCGCTTCCCTCGGTTTCTCTTCCTGCTGCTTGCGGTGGCGATAGCCAGCTTTTACGCTCGAATACCGTACCGTAATATAATGCGGGTTTGTGACGAAATAGTTTGGAGGTGTCGCAAATGCGGCTATTTATGTGATTTACGCGAGCTTGTCAGTTAATCAACACGTGAGGGTTTGCGGGAACTACAAATATAGCCCAAATTGAGGCTCAATCACCAATCACGATGGCGCTTCTCGCGATCGGTACTACTCCAGAACCTCAAAGCGTACTGTCCAGGTGTAAAAGACTTGACGTGAACACATGACATGGTGACGACTCGAAACTGCGTGAACGACGCGACGAGTTACTGCGTCGGTCTGATCTGCTGCAAGTCAACGCTAAGGAACGCACCCTACTACTCCGAATGTGGAGTGGTTCACACGGAGTGAAGCAGGAGGATTGAGTTCCTTGGATTCCCAAGCAGCGTGGAGCTCTCTCCAACTTGGAGCTCCAAACGCCATGCCCTGTCCGACGAACCCACCTTCCTCCCGACCGCATGATCGATCGGATCAGTCACCGTGGGTTTGGACCCCCAGCACAGGGCCGTTCGACGGTCCGGACTCCGGGACCTTGGCTTTGGACCGACAGGGATGCTGCGCGCGCGTACACTCGCAATTGACGCCGACTCGACTTGATGCCTCAACCACATGTGAGCCGTACGGTGGCGGCACGTCGGATTGCGGGCTTGATTGCTCGAACGCTTCTTTGGCTTGTCCAGGGCCGCACGTTGCAGTTCGAAGGACCGTCGACAATGCGCTGGTGGTCCTCGTCGGGTCTTTGGCCGGCACGCATCGGTTGACTCTCCCCCCTCCCTGTGGGGGAGGGGAGTCCCCTCCTTTCAACTTGACAGTCAAGCTCAGGCTCAACTGCTCCTCCATCCCCCTCATCCACTTGAAGCGACGGTGCACGAATAGTGATACGCACTGTACAGTCGAGTGTACATACATCCACAATCGTGCATGCTGAGGCTTTCCAGGATCAGCCTGATCCTCAGCGTGCGCAGCAGAAGTCGCCGGAGCATCCCGCGGTGGAGCATAAAAGCCGCTCGGCGACATAGCTGCTGAGATTTCGACGCCAAAGAGGATGCCGCCGCGCGCGAAGTCACCCAGCATGCACCAAAGAGTGGCCCAAGTGCAACACTGGTTGACTGTGATACAAACGCGTCGTGTCATCACCACCGAAGCGGCCTTACCCCCTCGCCCAGCCTGGTCTGATCGACCTGCCGCCTCATTCCTCCGCCTTCCACGCACCACGCAAGCCGCTCGACAGTCCGGATTTTTCCGCGCACTCAGCATGTCGATCAACGTCGGAGCCAACTTGGGTTCGGCAACACAGGATCGTTCGGAACTCGACGTGCTGCTCGACTTTGTCGACTGGGTGGAGAGCGACTTCCCGGACCTCACGGTCAGCGCCGACAGCCTCACCATCAGCACTGTCGTCGGCAAGGAGCTCCACGTCGTGGACAGCAAGCCGCCGTTGGCAAAGCAGCGGGTGAAGCGGGTTACGAGCGACACCGAGCGACTCCACAAGGCGCGTGAGAAGGAGCGTCGGCGGTACTACCGGAACAAGGTAATAGCGTGGCGAGGGCTTTACGGCAGTGAAGGGTGTAGAGGACTAACGCTTGGCTTGACCTTGTAGAACCGACTGAGTGGATTGCGCAGAACAGCAGCAAGCCTCGAACGACAGCTCAGCTCGCTCACCCGCGTCAAGCAGCCCAGTTCACCGGCGTCTCCGGCGTCTTTCCTCGTCGACCACGGCAATGCAGACGGCCACTGCTCCGACGCCTTTGCCGGCGCCGCCGTGGCGTCCGCGTCCAGACAGGAGGATCTTCAACTCCGCTACGCCGATCTACTGCGGATGAAGACGCGCCTCCACGACGAAAACGAGCAGCTGCGGTGCCACCTCAGCGAGGCGTCGCAACGGGTCAGGCTACTGTCGAAGCGTGTGTTCACTGAGCAAGTGCTGTACCTAGCCAGTGCGGCGGGTTTCCGACTCCTCGATCCGCTCTCGGTCGAGACGTGCGCTTTGATCAACAGAGACCACTCCGAGCTTATCGACGGACTCAAGCGCGAGCTGTGGCCAGCGCCATCGGCGCTTGATAAGCCTTCAGGCTGGAGTGAGAGGCGTGAGGTCGACGACTCGCGCTTCAAGTTCGCTGTCGGCACGAGGTACAGCAACTCCAGCGCCGCCGATGTGTGCAACAAGGTCTGGGCTTTGCTGTTACACCCGCTGAGCAGCAGGAAGCTGTTCTCGGAAGGGTCAAGCGTGCGCATGCGGCTCGTTCAAAAGATCGACGGAGACAACTTTGTCGTATTGAAGGAGATGGAGTCCGGAACCGACGACAGGAGCCTGATCCGGTCGCTGCTGCTGATATCGCGCGTGGCAACGGCTAATGGTGTCCGCATCAACGTCAACACGCTCGACAAAGATCAAGCCGTGGTCGAAGACTTTCTAGCCGACCCGAGTAGTCTCGACACCCTACACAACCACGAGGTCTGGGCCACGAGAGAGCAGCTCATGTGGGTTGAGTGCGAGCAGCGCGACGATTCGTGCGTGGTGACGGTTGGTGGTGTGATGCCGATCGGTGGCGCGAGCACCAGGTTCTGGATGGCCGAGGCCGTGCTCGTGTGTCTGCGCGCAGAGATGGCGATTGGCGGCTCCCGCTTCTCGCTACACTCGTAAGCTCGGACACCCTCAACCCATGATAGCAGCCACATAGATCCATGTACAAAAGTAAAACGTCTCACTAGAACTCTCGTTGCGTGCTGTGCTGTCGTCTTCAACAAACGTCTCGACGCTTTGGCTAGTGCTGTCATATCTTTATTGCTGAGCGGTCCTCGTCTGTGGTGACTACGCTATGATGAGTCTGTGTGTGATGTTCTTGTGCCTGTAATCGTTGTATTGGTGATGGACTGTGGACAGTGGTGTATCTCTGCAGCATTTGCGCATTTGTTCGACTGGCGTTGCGGTTGTGCCACAACTTGTGGCGCTTCTTGGCTCGCAATGGTGATGAGCTAGTCAGCAGGACGCATGGTTCCCGCAGACGAAGTTCGTCAGGATGAGCCGTCGTGCATGCGGTGAATGCGGTTGAAGGAAGGAAATGGCTGCACTAATGCAGTGAGCCGGTCGGCGTGATAGTGTCGGGGGAGGGTATCGCTTGTATGTACAGCGTAGACCGAGACACAATCGCCGCCTAGAGCGCCGTCGCTGGAGATCGTATTGGAGCAACTCCCGCGCGCGTCGTCCTGGTGTGCTGCTGCTTTCTGTATCATCGCGGCGGCGGGCGAAGAGCGCGCGCTTGGTCCTCGCGTGTCACTCGCTGGGTTGGGAAACGCGGAGACGACGTAGCAGCCTCTTCGAGCGCGCTTGCTCCACTCGCTTCAGGCTACCCAAAATGGCGCAGGCGGCGTTTTCGTCGACGATGGAGCGTGCGCCGCCGAGGCTGGTAGATGTCACTCCATCTGCTTTGTGTGTGATGTGTGACTGTTGCTCAGGAATGAGTGCGTGCACAGTTGGCGACATGCATTTGTCAAGAGAGGAGCAGCCCTGTTGTGCTGGACTTGAAAGGCACACAGCCAATACACCGCCAGCTGCAATTCTAGGTTCGTTAACGCAGTCCTACGACTGGAATGGTTCGACGTTGCTTATATCGATACTGTCGGGTGGTGCATGATTGCGATGGTACTAGATATTTCTTGACACGCCTCGGGCTTTACTCCGGCTACAGCAAGGCACCTATCACTCTGGCAGCGAAAACCGGGTCTCGATTGTTGCATGCGATGCTCGGAGGGTCACCAGAAGGATCTCCGTCGACCAAAACCGCGCGTTGGAGACGGCGGTCGGCGTCATGCCAGCGAACGAGACGACGCACGCGTCCGCAGACTCCTCAAAGTCGATCCACGCGAGCATCGCGCTTGTGTTCCAGATCTTGTCGACGCACGGCCGCGTGTCGGCAAGAAGATCTTCCGCAACGACAACTTCTCGGTCGAGCGCACGCATTTGGATGTGGAACCCTTTCGCCGTCTTGACGCGCGATAGCAGCATCATCGCCTTGGCGACCACGCCGTCGTTCTCGGCGCCCATCAACAGCATTTGCTCGTAGTACACAAAATTGTCGTCGTCAACCTTCTGCACGAACCGAGCCTCCACGTTGAGCACTTCTGAATACACGCGAGCGTAGCGAGAAGGGTCAAGAAGCAGCGACCAAACTTGGGAGCACGCTGACTTGGCAGTCAAGTTGTAGAACGTTCGCTTCATCTCGAACTTGAACAGGTGACCGTCGACCAGCCGCGTCTCTCTCCACCCCGACAACGTCCGCTCTGCGGTGCAGTGCGCGCTATCTCCTCGGTGAATCCAGCGACTTGCGCGGCGCAGTCGGCTTGGATCAAGCTGCAAGTCTTCGACGTCATCGGCTCGAGTAGTCGGAAGTACGACGAGTTGGCGATGTACAGCTTGTGCTCCGAGTGCAGCAAGTCCGCTAGCAGCGACATGCGCTGGGTCTCCTCTCGAAACTTGCGTCGGAGCTGAGTGTTTTGGTTTCGCAGACTCGCTGTAACCCGTAGCGCGTTAGTCAGTTGGTTTTGAAGGTGCTCCTTGCTCGTTACAGGAGTCGTTGTTGGATCTGCGACGTTGCCGGCGTGATCGCTGGTGAGAGAAGTCGAGTTGAATGCGTTGGAGCTGGAGGATAGCGCCCATAGTTCGTACTCGAGACTCTCGACTTGCCGTTGGAGGTCACTCATACGCCCCTAGAATCCAATGCACGAGTGTCATTGAGTTTCGAATCGTATACAGTATAGTGCATGTGAGATGTCACGTCGGACCGCACCTTGTTTCGGTAGTAGCGCCGGCGTTCCTTCTCGCGCGCCTTCTCGCGCCGCTCGCGCTCTGTGTCGCTCGCGTCGACTGCGTGGCGCCGCATGCTGAGTCGAGGACCTTGCTGCGTCGGCGACTCCACCGACGTTGGCGAGACCGCAAGGTCGACGAGTTTGAGCTCGGGGGAGCCACCAGCCGCCGTGTGTCCAGGAAAGTCGACCGCTATCGCCTGCTGCGTCGCCATATCGGCGCTTTTTCAACTCGAGGGTCTGATATGCGGCTGAGCGAGTGGATTGGAGAGTGACGGAGCGTTGGGGGCTCGCCCCGAGTTGGTGAACATGCGGCGGAAGCAACTAACAGTGGATACGACCAGCTCCAGCAAATTTGTGTACGCAAGTGTGACTCCCCTGCCGCATCTCTGCCCAATAAGACCGTCCAGTGTCATATCCGGGATCGCCTGGCGGAGGATGAGCCGCGACTCTTCAAAGTGTACTGACTATGTATGGATTCACCAAAACTTTGCTCGGCATCGGTTTGTACAGTACAGTACGACCAGCGATGCTCGGTGAGCATTGCTCGTAGGGAGGGAGTGACCAAGCTCTGCTGCTCGAAGAGAGATAGACATCCAGCGGCTGGCACACAATGACAGTCTCGATCGACGTTGGCTCGAGCCAAGACGATGGCGATCGGTGTGGCGGAGCAGCACACGTCGAGGAACCGGCTTCTCTGCTTCAACGCGGACTATTTTTTTCGGAGTATGACGTGTGCGCGCCAATAACATAACAGTCCACCGATGACTCTATCAATTAACTGAGTCATGATACTGTACCATGCTTGTGCATAGTAGCTCGTGCTTCTTGCGTGCGCTGGGAGCGAATACGATGCTGTTCCCAAATACACCGTCGTCAGCGAGACGGCTTTTCGGTCATCGAGCGTGGCGTCGGCAAAAACGGTGACGATTTCAAGCGAGAGCTGCACGTGGAGCTCCGCGCAGTCCATCAAAATGCTTGTCAACAGGGAGTGAGCAGTCTCTAGCGGCAACGAGGTACAGCATCGCCTCGGCAAACATACACATGATTGTGATGCGTGAGCGCGCTGTTATCTTCTGGCGAGATCCGGAGAGTTGTACACTGCACAGTACCTACAATACACTTGCAAAATGAATGAGGCCGAGATGTCAGGCTTTTGCTCGCGGTCAGGCATGACGAGCAGGCTTGGAGCAGCCGACTGGCCATGCAACTCATGCAACTGATACGGTGGACAAGAAACGGTTTCTTCGCATCCCCAGCGGACCGGAACCACTGCTGTCTTTTTACGCGCTCGGCTTTCGCGAGTCGAAGTCATTAGCGCGCCTTCAATTACGATGTTACAACCAATTGCTAAAGTGCCTTTACCGGTAACCCGTTCTTGTCAAACAGTTGCTGTTATAAAAAAAGGGCCAACAAAAATAACTAAAGCGACAAAAAAAGATCATTCCATAGATCACGGTATATCTGCTCGACTGAAGTTTTCCATGCGAAGAAACATCGTTTTAAATTTAAAGACTACGTTATCCAAAACGAAAGAAATAAAACTTGTAGGGTTGATAAATGACAAAGTGAATGGAACATACGCAAAATGTAAAAATATACCCGTTTGTACACTAACGGATTAAATTGCAGATCTTCATATCTGCAATTTCAAAGTTTCAGACATCTTTCGCGTCGAGTAAAAACTTTGTTTGCTGATTGAAAACTTTGGTCACTTTAGGTCAATCAAGTTGTGTTAAATTTCGCCATTTTTTTCGCCACAATAGTTGTTCCCTATTCAAGAATTTGCTAGACGGAGAAAAGTTAGCACGTCAAGAATAGCAATTAAGCAGCGCTGATGAGTCTGTGCGGAACAACGCCGATCCGAACGACGACGAGAAAGCAGAGTGGAGGCTAACAAAAAATGCCGAGGCATGATCGAGCAATGCAGAAGCAAGCGCGAGCATCGATTCACGTTTTTCGCCCACAAGGCGACGAGTAAATAGTCCCGATGTGGGTAATCGCCTTGAAAAATGAGGTACGTTACATAATCTCCTTGATGAACGAGGTGCGTTACGTGATCTTCTTGTTCGAACTCAGCTCTTGAAACTGACCACTGTCTGATATCCAGTCACGTACACACAAATATCGAATGAACACAGAAATCGCTGTATCCTATTCGACTGCGAAGGCACCAGACTCAAACCTGACGTTCTACACTAATCGGTTGTCAATATCGTCGATGGCCAAACACACCCGAACAACGTGGCCGCGATCCTTTCGGACAATTTCGGTGTGTCTTGCAATATATTGCTCTGCATGCGTTTGAAAGCTAACCTTTGGAATGATGTAGAAGGGAGAAATTCGACTCCACAGCAGACGAGAAACATCATCAAGCGGATCCGAGGCAAGGACTCGGCGGAAGATAAGTTGCGAGCAATGCTAAATCGACTCGTGCAAACAGAAGACCACGAAGCGGTGACCCTTCTTGACCAGTTCGACATCACGTGCGGAATCACGAGCTCCGGCCAGATGCAGTACTTCCGAGCGTGGGGCGAGTGTATCATCATGAATTGGACGCAGATCACCAACAACTTCGGGTTCCACTACTGTGCGTAATGTTATCAGTTATTGTCGGATTTGCTTATGAATCCTCTATGTCACACGCGACCTTTATGGACGCAGGCAACTTGTTTACCACTAGTTCAATTGGACGACGCATTCCCGTGTTCAACTTCATCGCCGCCGAGGAGAATGCCGCGAAAGTTACCGAGATTTTGACGTTCTTGAAGAATGAGACGCGGTCGGATATGGAGACGTTCGTCATGGGCAAGTATTTTGTGAAGTAGCGCGTGTTCGAGTCATGGGTTTCGATGGACAACATTTGGCAATACCGCGCGGCCACATGCATACTGATAGAAGTTGTCGGTAGAACAAGTGTATGATCGGCGCGTGGCACTGTGCGAGATGATGGAGAATATGTTCGTACTATAAATGAAGAGGTAGGTATCGAACGAGTTGCTACTTTACGTTCAATGCAACTTACCTCGTGGCGTGAGAGACGGTCAAACGGAGTCGGCATATCTCGTCATGTACGATGATCTTGGGCAGTGCATCACGGCCAGAAATCTTCTTCTTCAAGATTCGTTGTATTTGGTTCATGGGTCTGCTAATGAAACGACCGAGAATCCTACGATTCTGGCCTGTTTCGATTTCAACTCGGGGAACTGTCTCGACATGTGGGCAGACTTCGCTGTGAGCGTTTTCTTCTCAGCTGTCAACACAATAAACCAACAGAATGGAAGCCAACTGGATCCAGTTGAAGATGCTGCACAGCCATTGCTCACGGACCAACATGATGATGAATGGAGTGCTGGGTCGCTATGTTGATGTCGTCCCGCAGTTCATGTCGGTTTACGTTGTCATTCGTTTCGGGTCTGGCTCTGTTTCACGGTATCTTCGAAGCGAATCAGACCGACTTGCAGACTTCACGTTTCGGCTCATTGAAAATCAAAGGGATGCTATACGCATACTACACACAAGCGCATCGATTGAACCAGCAAGTGGCAGCAAATACTGTAGAAGCTTACTTATAAGCGGCATTCATGTCGGGGATGAGCGTGGTGAGCTACACGTGGTACTATTGAAATATTTCAGTACTGCAAAGAAACTTACGGAGCTCGATCATTCAACATTCTGTTAGACAGTGCCAGTGGCGGCTAGTTATCGAAGTCGTCGTCGGAGTCGATCTCACCAGTGGTGGTGTCGATG
>JAADXX010000563.1:0-19236 GCA_023338025.1 Phytopythium oedochilum | reverse complement strand
CGCAAAATCACACAAAATTGTATGTGCCGACTCGCCGTAACACGCTCGGTCGTTTGAGCCTATTTTCAGCTTCATCCGACGAATTTTGACCGAACGACAGAAAAATCGATTTTCTTCGTATAATTTTGGCGCGCACTGTAGCATTCTGGGGGCAGTTTGAGTATAGAGGCAGTTTGTGAACGTTGGGGCCTAAACGGTGGCAGCACTATTTGCCAGCGCGCTGCCGACGTCTGATTACAGGGCAGCAACCGAGCGCGACGGGTTCATCGCCGTCGAGTGAGCGATTCCGCCATTGGCCGCGCCGTCACCTCAGCACTCGCGCGGATTTCACGAGGAAACTCGTCTGCACTGTTTGGATTGATCGGACGGGTACTGAGTAGGGCCGAGGGGGCGGCGGACACGTGAAACTACGCCGCGAGGGCTCTACAGCAGAGACGCCGGCGCTACACTGTACGTCACGCCCGCGCCGCCCATCAATCACGGAGGTTGCGACTCTGACGCTCCCGCACAGCGTAAGCAGCAGTGACGGCCGCCTGCGTGACCACACGGCCAACTTGGGACTGCGTCCACTCCGTCGTCAACTCCTGGCGAGTCCTTCCGCTGAGCAATCACTCACTCACGGCTTCATTGGTCCTCGTCGGTTGTTTGCGAGGAGCGTTGCGTCCGCTCAGCTTGAGACCGCGCGCTTGTGTTGCTGGCCGCTTGTCGCGTGACATTGCGCTCGGATCTCCAGTCCTTCCGCTCTGCCGCTCGGCGACTGTGACTCCACGTTCACGAGTAGCTCGCCGGCCCTGAAGGAGACAACGCATAGGACAGTGCGGCGTTGCGTTAGGCAACCACGTAGTAGTCTGATGAGAGCAACGAGACGAAACGCACCGCCGGAGGAACTCGTCTTCCAGGTCCAGCCCCTCGCAGTGGAGGAAGACGCTCAGTACGCACAGGTCCCCGTGGTGAAGGGTGACGCCCGCCACGCCCGCCGTCGTGCACAGCTTCGCGTTGAAGGCGACCACGTGCGGCGTCAGGTGCGCGCCGGAGTCGGCCGTGAAGGGCGACGCGAGCGGCCGACGGTCGTCTCCAGCGGTCATGGCGATGCGGTCCGTCAGGCGCACCCGCGCGTCGCTCATGTTCTGCACCACGACGTACAGCTCGACGACCTGCATGACCGTCGCGCGGCCGCTTACGAGCACGGTGCGCGTCGTGCGGCCGTTCGACCGGCGAGACAGCAGACCCCACGCGTTCACGTTGCGCATCCTTCCCGTCGCAAAGTGGAACCCTTCGGGCTGGAAGCGACAGCATCCAAGCACGATGCGTTAGTTGCCTTCGCTCCGCACAACCGACCTTATCAGTAGCAAGAGAGTCTCGTACCGTGATAGACGAGCAATCGGGCATGCGATTGGACGCGTGCCACGCAGCCCATTGCTGCCGCGCGGGCAGTCGCTCTGGTCCGCGGGATGCGACTAGCCAGCGGCGCTGAAGGAGCGAGGCCCAGAGCTCCTCCCGCCGAGCGACGCGCTCCAGCTCCTTGCACGTCTGCATCACGCTCGCGAGCGTCCAAGCGTCGCAGAACTGCATCACCGTCGGGATCTCATGCACCGCCCAGACTGCAACAGCTGCGGTCGGCGGCGCAGATCCCTTGCTGGCGCAGTCCGCTGCGGGCTGCTGCCTTTGCGTGGGCGGCTCCTCGTCGACCGAGCTCTCCGACTCAGAGGCAGACTCCTCGCGGGTGCGCTTGAGTCGGCGACGCATGAGGACTGCGCTGCTACCGTCGCGAGTCGCATCCAAGGCGAGCGACGCCTGCATCGGGTGGCCCACAACGGGGCACGGCACCCAGACCATGGAGGTCAGCGGCAGCGCCGAGCCTGACGCCGGCCCCCACGGGTGCATGATTGACGCCGTTGACGAGCAGCTAAGCGACGCGAGCGCATCAGTGCTCGATGCCTCGGCATGGCCCGCGACTCGCCGAGCAGGCAGCGCGATGGGAACCATGGTTGTCGCGGCCTTGTGGACGCCCGAGTGCGCGGGGAACGGGTTGCTGCTAGCTGCTGGCGCGCAGTACGTGCCACCGAGCTGGGCCTTGGCCGCCTCGAGCTCGGCACTAAGCTGCTCGATGCGCTCGATGGCCTTCTCCAGGACCTTGGCGCGGTTGAGCTTGCGGTCCTCGCGCAGGTGCAGCAGCTCCATGAGCTCCTGAAAGCGCGCGTTCAGGTCCTTGCGGTTGATCTTGGCGCGCTTCTTCTTGCGCTCGTAGTTGTCCTCCAGCTGCAGCAGCCGCGCCGTCGCGTGGATGGGCGTCCGCGGGTTCCCGGTCGGCTCCCCGGTCGGCTCCCCCAGAAGCGCCGCCGCCTGCCGCGCGCTCATGCCCAGCAGCCCCGACACGCCGTCCTCGCCGGCGGCAGCGCCTTGGGCGTTCGCGACGGCCATGGAGCGCGCGCTGGGCAGCTGCTCCATGTCGTCGTTGGCGCCCAGCAGCTCGTCCAGCAGCGTCGACGACATGGCACCGGAGGGCGGCAGGTGATCCCCCGCCGCCCCAGAGGCCGCCAGGAACGCGCTCAGATCGTGTATGTGGGTCTGGGCGGCCGCCGCCGGCGCGTACAGCGCGAAGGGCGTGTCTGGGGGGCCCCTGGCGCCGGCGGAGCGGCTCCGCGGCGAGTCCGCGGACGTGTCGCTGCTGCTTCCGCCGCTCGTGGTGCCGCCGTGGCTCGCCGGGTACTCGTCCGCGGGCCAGAAGCTCGGCCCGTCGCAGCGCGTGGCGGCCTCCATGTGCGTCCGAGGGGCTGATCGCGAGTGGGAGGACGGCGCCGCCTTCTTCGCGCGTCGATGGCGCCGCGCGAGACGCAACCGGCCCGCAACCTCAGGTGCTTGGTAAACTGTCGGGATGCTGACTGGCAGAAGGGAGGCAGGAAACGGCTGCGAGTGGCTAATATTAGCGTTTTAAAGACACAGGATTGGCTGAAAAGAGAACTTGAATGGAAATCGAGAGAGGGACTGAATTTGGACGAATCACATCGCTTGGACGGGAGAACATCATGAGTCTTCGTCCCACGATTCGCCTTCAAATGCAATATAAGTCGCACGTCGGATTGTTTCATTTTGACAAGCTTTGCTCATCTTGACATTTGTATGCCATTCAAGGGATTAACAGCGAAGACGGCGAACTCCAGCCAGTGGCTCGCCAAAAGCCACCCTTACTGTCTGGAATGGGAGCCGAGACCTCTGGTATGACTCCAGTGGAGTCCCAATGCGGGGCCCGCTGCACTTCCGCCTCACGGGTATCCACCAACGACAAACCGCCCACGAGACGGTCGCTGGTCGCGAACAGAGGGCTTAGTGCTGGGCCGTGGCGCTGCGCGCACGCTAGAGTATTGACGCTTATGCTGCGAATGTGGCCACTCGGACCCGCTGAATTCGTCTAACAGACCGAAGCTCGCACTCAGCACCTCGGCAATTGGGAAGCCAATTGTTTGGCCGACAGCCTGGCACAGTCCGGAGCGCTGTAAGGTCCCAAGCGGCATCCCTCTCCGTCTAGCGAGCCGTCAAGGCGATGTGAAAACCGGGCCGGACCGTAATGCTTGGAGTGCAGAGCGCCTTGACAAAAGCGCGCGTCGGCCGCTCATGGGCACAGGTCCTTTGCCAAAGAGGCGTCTCCGGCGCCGCTTTGGGGCGAAACGGGTCCGTTTCGGCTCGAATCGGTGCGCTGTGGCTCCTAATGGGCCTCTTGTCGCCCTCGCTCGGGTCGCCCTCGCTCGGGTCGCCGCGCTCGTACCGTTCGGCCCGCGATCCTTGGAAGTCGGCGTAACGGCGACGATAGCCGCTATGGGGGCGTTCACAGCAGCTACGAGGCCCCTTCACAGATGAGGTCGCCTGTGAAGGGGCTCCTGCCAACCACTGCGCTCCCCGACCCGAAACGATCGCCCCTTGGAGTCCCGCCGAGCTCCTGCGACCCTCGGCCGCGTTCACTTATCCATCGGCGCCAGCCGCGGCATTCCAGACCTCGGAGCCGATTCTGCCAAGGCTCTCCCTCTGATTCTACCGGCGTGCGGCATCGTGAGGCCAGCTCGATTGTCGTGCCGGCCATTGACGTCATGAAGGTCTATGGGCACGCCAGACCAAGCCGCGATGGCGTTCGGGGGAGATGCGGCGCGGTCGCTAGGTTCCTGCTAGTCGCGTCGGCCGTGCTCGCTTCGGCTCCAACCCTAGCAACCGCGCAGGACGCGTCGAGTTCGTCTGATGGGCAAGTGTACGTGCCGGAGCAAGTCGAGGACTCGTCGCTGTACTGCGAGCCGAGCCACTACTTCAACGTCGAGACCGACGCGTGCGCCGAGTGCGTCTTCGGCACGTGGTCCGACGGCCGCATGGAGGTGTGCGAGTACCCCGTGAGCTGCGGCGTGGGCTCCATGCCGTCCCTGCACGCCACCAACGCGACCGATTGCATCCCGTGTCTCGCCGGCTTCTACAACGACGCTTTCGGCACCAACATGTGCAAGCCTTGCCAGTGCGACCCGGGCTTTGCCAGCACCGCCGAAGCGGCCGCCGACGGCTCCTCGAGCTGCCAGGCGTGCCCTCCAGCCACGCACTCGCTCGGCGGCAGCGACCAGTGCCGCAACTGCCCTGTCAACACTTACGCCGGCGACGCGTCGTCCAAGTGCCTCCCGCTCGAGTGTCCGCCCGGGTCGTCGCCCAACCCGCAAGCCGTGAACGCGACCGACTGCTTCGAGTGCTCCGCCGGCTTCTTCTCTCCTGGCGGCATCGCGGCGTGCGAGTCGCTCGAGTGCCCTGCAGGGTACTTCGCGCACGCTGGGGCGGCCAGCAGCTCCGACTGCTTCGAGTGCGACTACGGCACGTTCTCGGCGGGAGGACCCACCGTGACCGAGTGTCAAGAGGTCGCGTGCCCCGCAGGCACTGTGACCAAGCGCGGGGCCGTGAGCGCGACGGACTGCGACGTCTGCGCTGTCGGCGCCGTCTCGCCAGGCGGCAGCAACGTCTCCGAGTGCGTGAAGTGTCCGCTTGGCCAGTTCGCGTCCACGCTGCGTGAGGGCGACCTCGGCGCGAGTCTGTGCGCTCCGGCGACGTGTCCCGCGGGCTCAGTGGCTTCTGCAGGCGCCGTGTCGGCGGCCGCTGACTGCGTCGAGTGCGAGTTCGGGCTCTTCTCCTCGGGCAACGACGCGGCCGCGTGCGAGATCATGGCGTGTCCGCCTGGGTCGCAGCCCAACAGTCCGGCTGCCAGCGCGACTGACTGCCAAGTCTGCGAGCTCGGGTGGTTCTCTCCCGGCGGCGCCCTGGCTTGCGAGCCGACGGAGTGCCCAGTTGGGACAGAGCCGACGTACAACGCCACGGACGCGGCAGCGGACTGCCAGGCGTGCCCGTACGGGACGTCGTCCAGCGGCAACGCGTCCATGTGCCAGTACCCCACGTGCAAGCCCGGCTACGAGCCCGACGCGCTCGGCTCCGAGTGCGTCTTGTGTCCTGTCGGCTCGTACAGCACCGGCACCAGCGCCTCGACCAAGGTCCACAACCTCGGTATGCACCTGGGCTCCGCCATCGTCAGCCTATTCTGCTCGCCGACCGAGTGTGCGCCGGGGTCCGAGGCACTCGAGGGAGCCACCCACCCGTCCGACGACTGCAGCTCGTGCAACGCGACCTCCTTCTCGCTCGGCGGCAACATGAGCTGCGTGACCTGCGGCAACGGAACGTACGCGAGCGCCAAGCACGACGAGTGCCTCCCAATGAAGTGCCCGGCCGGGTCCGAGTCCAAGTGGTCGCCCGTCGCCGGCGATGACTGCCAGATCTGCCAGCAAGGGTACTTCAGCCCCGGCGGAGCGGCCATGTGCGCGCCGGTGCAGTGCTCCCGCGGGTACTCGGCGCTCGCAGGCGCGACCCACGAGACGCGCGACTGCCTGCTGTGCCCGCAGGGCCAGTACTCGCTCGGCGGCATGTCCGTCTGCCAGGACACGACGTGCAAGCCCGGCTTCTCCGCTGGGTCCGGCGCTCACGGGCCGAAGAAGGACTGCGAGCCGTGCGGCGCCGGGTTCTGGAGCCTCGGGAACGCGACCGAGTGCCAGCCCGCGGCGTGCGAGCCCGGGTACGCGTCGAACGTCCCCGCGGCCGTCGACGCGACGTCTGCGTGCTCCATTTGCCCGCAGGGGACCTTCAGCCACGGTGGCCAGGGCCAGTGCGACCCCGTCCAGTGTCCGCCGGGGCAGTTCTCGGTCGAAGGCGCGTCCGACCCGGTGAGCTCGTGCATCGACTGCCCGAGCGGCCACTCGTCGCTGGGCAACGAGACGCTGTGCGAGCCGTGCGCGAGGGGCCTGTACGCCCAGGCCGGCGCGCCGGCGTGCTCTCCGGCGGCGTGCGAGGCTGGGTGGCAGGCCAACGAGCTCGCGGCCAACGCGACCGACTGCACGGGCTGCGAGATCGGTCTGTACTCGGCCGGCGGCGCCAGTCTGTGCACTCCCGCGAGCTGCAGCCCCGGGTTCTACGCGCCGGAGGAAAGCGGCGTGATCGTCACGGACGACCACGGCACGACCAACGTGACGGCGGTCACCTGCCTGCCGTGCCACCCGGGCTCGTACACGCCCGGCAACAGCATCTGCCGCCCGACGCAGTGCCAGAAGGGCTTCGGGTCCGTCGAGGCCGCGTCGCACCCGACCGCCAACTGCACCCTGTGCGGCCCGGGCGCGTTCAGCCCGGGCGAGAACTACCCGTGCCTGCCGACGCGCTGCGACGTCGGGGCCTCGTCGCCGAGCAGCGGCAACTCGCTCGAGCGCGGCAACTGCCACGCGTGCCCGCTCGGCTTCTACAGCGCCGGCGGCGCGGCCCAGTGCGCCATGGCCGCGTGCGAGCCCGGGTTCGCCGCCGGCCCCGGCGCGAGCGACCCGGTCGCGCAGTGCCAGATCTGCGCCGCCGGCTCCTTCTCACTCGGCAACGCCTCGCAGTGCCTCGAGACCGCGTGCTCGCCCGGCTTCTTCTCCCCGCGCGGGGCGGCGGACGAGCAGGCCGAGTGCGAAGAGTGCCCCATCGGCACCTTCAGCCTGGGCGGGGCCAGCCAGTGCGAGCCCATGCAGTGCTCGCCCGGCACGGGCGCGACCCACGCGGCGAGCACTCCGAGCGAGAGCTGCGAGCTGTGTCCCGCGGGCACCTTCTCCCCCGGCGGCATGTCCCCGTGCGTCCCCATGCTCTGCCCTCCAGGTCACGCCTCGACGGCCGAGGGGGCCAAGGACCCGACCGCCACGTGCGCCGAGTGCGGCGCCGGGTTCTTCGGCGCGGGCAACCAGACCCAGTGCCAGCCGAACGACTGTCTGCCTGGGTCGTCAACGCCCAGCGGAGCGTCCGACCCGGCCGACCAGTGTCTCGTGTGCGACGCGGGGACCTTCAGCCTCGGCCCTGGCCACGCGTGCGCGCCGACCGACTGCGCCGCCGGGTCCGCGTCCCCCGCGAACGCCTCGCACCCGACCGCCCAGTGCGAGCTCTGCGCGGCCGGCTCCTTCTCCCCCGGCGGGGCCGCCGCGTGCCTCCCGACGACGTGCGAGCCCGGGTCGGCGGCTCCCAAGGGGGCGGCGCACCAGTCCGACGACTGCGCCTGGTGCCCCGCCGGCCTCTTCTCTCCTGGAGGCGCCGACTCGCCGTGCCAGGGGCCCACGACCTGCGAGCCCGGGTTCGCCTCTCCGTCCGGCGCGGCCACCGCCAACGCGTCGTGCGCTGTCTGCCCCGCAGGCTCCTACTCGACCGGCGGCGACGTGCAATGCCTGCCGACGACGTGCGCGCCGGGCAACGGAGCGCCCGACGGCGCGACGACGCCGGACGAGCAGTGCGGCGTGTGCCAGGCCGGCTGGTTCTCGCCGGGCGGCGGCAGTCCGTGCGCGCAGGCCGAGTGCCCGCCCGGCTCGGGCTCGAACGAGCCCGGCGCCACGAGCAGCACGGACCAGTGCGCGGTCTGCGAGGCCGGGTCGTTCTCGCCGGGCGGGCCCGCCGTGTGCTCGGCCACGACCTGCGCCGCCGGCTACGCGTCACCCTCGGGCGCCGACGTGCGCGACAAGCAGTGCGCGCTGTGCCCCGCCGGCATGTTCTCGACGGGCGGACCCGCGCAGTGCGAGCACGTCATGTGCGCGCGCGGCTTCGCGTCGCCCGCGGGCGCCACCTCCGGCGACGGCGAGTGCATCGTCTGCGCCGAGGGCTACTACTCGACCGGCGGGTCCACGCAGTGCATCGCGTGCGACTGCGCGCCCGGGTCCTCGTGCCTCGGCGGCCAGTCGACGTGCACCAAGTGCGCGGCCGGGGAGAGCGCGGCCGGCGGCAGCGACCGGTGTCTGCAGCGCGAGACGCCCACCAACTACCTGGCGCTCGTCGTCGACGTCGAGGGCTACACCGCCAGCATGTTCAACGAGGACGTGACGCGCGCGTTCACGTCCGGGCTGCGCGAGTTCATCACGGCAGCGGCGGCCGAGCCGGCGCGCGAGGGCGATAGCAGCAGCGGCGGCGAGCAGGAGCAGCCGCAGGGCAGCGACTCGGCCGAGGAGCAGCACGTCGCGGTCGCGACCAGCGCGGCGGAGAGCCGGCTGCTGGCGCGGCTGGCGCGGCTCGCGGCGGCCGTGTCGAGCAGCTCGGGCGTGAGCGCGAGCGGCGCTGAAGACGGTCAGGTCGCTGGCAGCGACGACGCCAGCGCGGCCGTGCCGGAGACGCCGGCGCCAACCAAGACCGACTCGCAGACCGATACGGCGCTGGACGAGGGCGACATCGCGTTCGAGGTGCGCTCCGTGGTCACGACGGACGAGCTGGCGCGGTACCAGTGGGGCGCCAGCGAGGTGACGGTCTTCATCTCGCTCAACTCGAGCGTCCGCGCGTTCGAGCGCTTCCTGGTCGTCTACTCGTCCGCGTCCAACGCGTCCGAGGCCAACGCGACGTCGGCGAGCGCCACGGAGGAGGCCGAGACGGACGCGAGCGCCGAGTTCGTCGCGACGCTGCGGGGCCACGGACTGACGCGCATCCGGTCGGCGCAGCTGCAGGAGGTGTCGGCGTGGGAGGACGGCGTCGAGGTGGCGCACGTGGGCGACGCGCCCGGCCGCGCCAACCTGTCGACGCTCGCGCTGGCCGTCCTCGTGGGCTGCGCCGCCGTCGCCGTCGCCGTGCTCATGGTCGTCGTGCGCGTCGTGAGCAAGCGCGGCGCGCGCGGCACGCGCAACCTCGAGGCCGGCAAGCCCACGCCCACGGTCGCGCAGGTCGTGCGCGCGCCCAGCCGCCCCTTCACGCACGCGTGAGGGGCGTACGTCGGGTTGCATTCCGCTGGGATCATGTACTTTGGTGAATCATATTCCATTACTGTGTGATCCATCACCAGTAGTAAGTATCTCGTCGGTAGTGGCATGGAAGGAGCTCCGGTGGTCGAACTTCAGAAGTGAAGTGGCCTTCGCCGCCGGTTCGCGCACTGACGCGGGAATTTACGGTACTAGCCGGCCGATCGCGGTGGATCGCGGGCGGATGGCTGATCGCCCGCCACTTGATACATCTCGCGCGTGCCAGCCGGTGTTTGGGCGTGCTTGCAGTTCGCGCATGGGCTCTCGGGATCGGCGGACTCAGATGACGCTCCCGCCTGGTTCTGGCACGGAAGCCGAGCATAGACACGAGTGACCAGCCCTGCCGCCATGCTGTCGCACGCCGTGTTGATGCCCCGGCTGCCAGTCTTTTGCACGATGTACATACATATTATGAAGTATTTTAAAGCTCAGCCTTTCCAGGCTTGAAGCCCTGGACATGCGGCACGCCGCTGGGTCAGCCGCATGTCTCTCGGCGCTTGAAGTTGGCGGCGGCGAGTGGATTCATGGCTGGCCGGTGGTCGGGTCTCGGCTCCACCGACTCGGTTCCACCGCGGCAAACGGCGACAGCCAGCGCCAAGGGCCGGTGCAGAGGGGCGACGGGAAGGATTCGGCGCGCGCCAATGCTCCCACCTGATCTATTCATCTCGGCGTTTGTATCGGACCGCGGCAGCCCACCCCATCATCTTCAGAATTGAGCGTCGCAGCATGATTCACCGCCTCGGTCTCTGTCCCTCCGACTCCGTCGTCGTCCCTCGGTCTCCGTCGCCCCTTCATGACCAGTCTTAGTTCGGAATCGGCGTCCAAGCGCTCATACCGCCCACAGCATCGTCCAATCCATCGACTACAGTACCGCAGAGCAGCCCCAATGGCCGAGTCGGACGTGTCGCCGGTCCCGTCGCTGACGGACCTGCGCGTCAAGCGGCCGCGGGTGCAGACCTGCCGGATCGACCGCAGCCAGCTGACCAAGAAGCTGGGGCTGCTACGCCCGGCCGAATCGCCCGAGGACTCGCAGGGGCCGCCGTCGCCCCCGGCCGAGCCCGTCAAGCGCCGGCGAAAGCGCGACTTCTTCCTGTCGCTCTTCAAGCCCAGCGACTCGAGCCTGTACAAGCGCAAGGTGGTCGCACCCGCGCCGGCCTCGGCCAGCGTCAAGGTCCCCGTCAAGCTGCCCATCCCGTACCGCGACGGCGAGCACCTCGGCGTGCTCGTCGGCGGCGCGCGCGTCCCCTACTCGCGCGCGATGCACCTGACGCGCCGCGCCATGCTCATGCTCGAGATCGGCGGGGACAACGCCATCCCGGAGGAGCGGGAGCTGCTCCAGGCCTTCCCCGACCGCCTGCTGCGCCGCGACTCGCTCTCCGACATTGGCCTCGAGGACGCAGCCGCCGCAGCGGAGCAAGAGCAAGCACCCGGGCGAGACAGCGTGTGCGTTCAATAGTATCGTGAAGTAGCTTATGTATGAAGGAGAGGAGTGTAGAGTACGATGGTAATGCCGACGCGGCGAGAATCAACGACACAAAGTCGAACGAGCGTCGCTCCTCTGCCTACTTGCGCGCTCGCTGCTGCTGCTGCTGCTTGGCGCTCTGGTGGTCCTGCACCGCCGCCACGAGCTTGTCGAACTCGGAGCGGAACACGTTGGGCGTGTCGAGCGTGGTCGCGACGGCGCGCAGACTCGGCGGCACCCGCGACTTGGCGCTCTTCTTGGCGGCGCCCGAGCTGTTGGCGCCCATCGAGTGCTCGAACACGAGGCACTGCGTCGCCTCCATGCTCGTGTTCTGGATGAACCACTCGTACCTGCGACCGCACACAGGCGTCAGCGTCAGCGCCTCAGTGGCGTTCGGTACTCGCCGCCGCCGCCGCCTACCACAGCATGGCCTCGCTCTCGTGCACGTGCGACTCGGGGTTGTACACGAGGATGACGCCGTTCGCGTCCTTGATGACCGCGGGCCAGCATGCCTCGTACCTGGGACGCCAAGAGGAGACGGCGGAGTGTCATCATCAGCCGCAAGTTCCTCCGGTCTGCGTCCTCCATTCCCTCACATCTGGTCGCCGGAGACGTCCCACAGCTCGACGGAGCTCTTGCCTCGCTCGAGCTCGAGGATCCTGCCAGGCAAAGTGAGCAGCCCGCAGCGTCCAACGAGCAGAGTTGAGCCGCCCTACCGGACGCCCACGGTCGGCTGGTACCGCTCCTGGCTCCCGAGGCGGTCCGAGTGCTCCGCGAGGAAGTTGGCGATCTAGCGAGAAGATTCGCTCCATCGTCAGCCGCGCGGTCTCCTTGAGGAGCGGACACGGCACGCACCGTCGTCTTGCCGGCCTCCTTGGGCCCCACGACGAGGATCTTGAGCGCCGGCATGGCCGAGTCGCGTTGCGGTCCCAGTCGCTAGGCGACGATCTGTCTGCGTGACCACCCGGACTGGTCGAGCGACCGTTGGCTTGCGACTCTGTCGGCCAGTCGCGCGCCTCCTCAACAGCCGAGCAGTGAGCATGGCACGGGAAGGAAGGAGCTAGGGGGGAGAGAGCGAAATGGCATGCTGATTACCCGAGCTTCGTGGCGTCTCAGAGCGCCGGCGGCTCGCGCTTTACCAGCAGGGCGGCGAGCTCTCGGGCCCTTGTCCAAGGCCGCGCGTCTATCTATCCGCGTCCGACGGCCGTCAAGGCTTAGAGGTCGGCCATGCCGCTCTCGAGCGCCGCCTTGAGCATCCCGAGCGTCTCGACCTTGCCGGCAGCGCTCGCGCTCTCGTCCTGGCACTTCTCCAGCTGCGCCTTTGTAAATAGTTCCGGGTTGGACTGCTCCGTGTCCAGCATCCTGCCGCCGAGAGACGAGAGACGAGAGAGGCGATAGAGCGCGCGTTAGTTGGCTCGGGACGGACGAGTAACCGGTCAGGCGACGGACTCACTCGAGCACCTGGAGCGGGATCATGGCGTCGTAGCCGGCGCCCGTGGCGTCCACCTTCTTGAGCAGCTCGACGTACTGCGAGACCTTGTCGTAGAGGAAGCCGAGCTGGTCGGGCTTGTAGTCCTCGACGCCCAGGATGAGCTTGTCGAGCGTCTGCACGGTCGCCATGAGCGCCTCGACCAGCTCCGCGGGCAGGTGCGCCACTACGTCGTCCTTGGCGACCTTGGACGCGCCGAACGCGCCGCCGCCGCTCTTGATGGGCACGAGCTGCGGCCGGCCGCCTCGGCCGCCGCCGCGCTGCGCCGCGCTCACGCTGGACGGCGTCTTGGGCCGGCTCGGGGACCCCAGCGGCGTGAACGGCGCCAGGTACGGGCTCGCGCCCACCTGGGCGCGCCGGTCCTGCTCGCCCGCCGGGGCCGGGGCGCTCGCGGCCGCGCCGTGGGCAGGCGCCGCGCCGCTGGGCGGCGGCAGCCCGGAGCTCGCGCCCGCCGCGGCCGCCGCCGCCGCGTCTCCGCCGTCCGCGTCCGCGTCCTCGTCCGCCGGCGCCAGGTCCGTGAAGAAGTGCTCCTTCTCCTCCTCCTCCTCCTCTTCCTCCTCCTCCTCCCCGAGCACCTTGTCCGCCGCGTCCATCGCCGCCGTTGGTCAAATGCCGCGAAACACACACACAGGAGGGCACGAGCCCGAAGTTACCGCGTGTAACCCTGTGTACGTCAAAATTGGTACATCGTACCATCCCATGGCGATCCTCTCCTTTGGCATATTTGCGGAGACGACCCAGCCTCTCCTGTGGCATAAGCACCGCCGCATGACCATGAGAACCATGCGAAGCCAAGGCAAGCACGGAAGAAATGGAATGAACATGATGCATTGGTGGTCTCTATGGTTGGGGGGGGCGAACATCTCGTCACAGGTCGCCGCGGCCTGTGGTAACTATTCTTACACACTTTCGGCGTCTTCAACTCTTCAAAACTCTGGCGGCGCACGTCGCCTAGGCGGCCGTGACCCCGGCGGCCTTGGGCGTGGGCGCCACGGCGCTCTTGACGCCCACGCGCGCCTTGTCGCCCTTGGCGTCCGCGAAGAACTGCGCCGTGTAGTCGGCCGACTGCGCGTTCGCGGCCGCGCTGCTGTTCTCGCTGTTGGCGCCCGCCGCGCCGCCGGACGGGAAGCCGTCGAACGCGTGGCTGCCGTTGCCCACGGGCGACAAGAAGTCCATCTTGAGCCGCTGCAGCGTCGACGCCGACGACGACACGGTCGTGGACGCCGAGCCCGAGCTCGAGGCCGCCGCCGCCGCGGCCGCAGCCACCGCGGCCAGCTGGCTGCGCGTGGCCGGCGTCGTGGGCACGGACGTGCCGTGCTCGAAGACGCTCACGCCAATGTTCTCGAGCATGTGCGCCGCGTACTGGTTGCTGCCCTGGCTGTATGCGAGCGGCGAGGCCGAGTCGGGCGTGGGCGTGGCCATGAACTTGGAGTAGTTGCTGATGATCGCGTCCAGGTCCTCGTCGTGCGCGCCGAGCTTCTCGGACGTGGGCGTCGGGAACAGCCCGAGCGACAGGTAGCTGTTGCGGCCGCCGCGCGAGATGCTGGGCGGGCCGTTGGCCAGGAAGCTCGCGGTCAGCGGCGTCGTCGGCTCGAAGGCGCCGCCCGAGGCGGCGGACCCGCCGGCGCCGCCGCCGCCGCCGCGCTGCGCGTTGGCGGCGTTGGTCATGGCCAGCACGGACGGCAGCTGCGACGTGTCGATCTGCGGCGAGGGCAGGCCCATGAGCAGCGAGAACTCGTGGCTGCGCGGCGTCGGGAACGAGTTGGTGCCCAGCGGCGTGCGCAGCGAGAACTTGGGCATGGTCGTCGGCACGTTGATCTTGAGCGGCAGCCCGAACGGGTTGCTCGACGCCGAGGCCGAGGACGTCGACGAGGCCGCGGCCGTCGTGGCCGTCGACGCCATGCTCATGTGCTGCGAGGACGCGGGGGCGGTCGGCGCCGGCTGGTGGTGGTGGTGCATCATGTGGCTCGGCGGCGCCTGCTGCATCATGGGCTGCTGCGCCATGGCCATGGCGTGGTGGTGGCTCAGCTGCTGCGGGTGGTGCTGCGGGACGTGCGGGTGGTGGTGGTGCTGTTGCTGCTGCTGCTGCTGCTGCATGTGCTGCTGCAGCTGCTGCTGCTGGATCTGGTGGTGGTGGAACTGCTCCTGCTTGAGCTGCTGCTCGCGCTGCAGCTGCTGGCGCTTCTTGCTCGACAGGCGGCCGCCCTTGGAGATGTTGAGCTCAGGCACCTCCTGTCCGTGCGCGCGCAGCTCCATGGCGTGGCGGAAGCAGATGGAGCCCGAGTGCTGCGCCGTCTTGTTGCACCCCTCGATGCGGCACTCGTGGCCGTGCGAGTGCCGGTTGCAGAGCCCGCCGGCGCGCGCGTGCTGCATGCAGCCGTCGACCTTGCAGCGGCGGCCGCCGCCGTGGCGCACGCACTTCTGGCGCGCGTGGGCCTGCTTGGAGCATCCCTCGACGATGCAGAAGCGCTTGACGACGAATCCGCCGTGCTGCAGGCAGAAGCCGCCGCCGCGCGCGTGCGCCTCGCAGTTGTCGGCCTGGCACTGCTTCTTGCCGCCGTGGCGCACGCACAGCTTGCGCGCGTACACCTGGTTGGTGCAGTTGTCGACGCAGCACTGGCGCCGGTTCTTGTGGAACGCGCACTTGCTCGTGCCGTCCACGGCCAGGTTGTCGCAGTCGTTGAAGCGGCACTTCCTGCCCTTGCCGCCCGGCCCGGCGCGCGGCTGCTGCTGCGGCTGCTGCTGGTCGCCGTCGACCGACATGTCAACGTCGCTTGAAGACGCCTCGTCGGAGCTCATCGCGATCTTATCGGCCCGACCTCTCGTCGCGACCCGGCAACTACCCGTACTAAGAAGAAGGAAGACGCGCAATGCCGCGACCTCGAGCGGGCGACAGCGAACGGCGGTTGCTCAATCGGGAGGGGGACGGGCAAAGGGAGCGAGCGCCCGCGGAAAGCCTGTTGCGGAATGAGGGGGCGGGTGCGCGCTCCTCCGTCCGGCGCCGCGCTGTGCAGTTGTAAGCCGGGGAGAGTGGGCGGATCGAGCGTTTGCGGCCCGGGACGCAACTTCCGAAATGACAACGCCACAGTGCGGCGCGTGTCGCTCGTCGAGCAAACTTCTGGCCCGCGGGTTGAGTGGAACCCGAGCCGCCGCCGACGCACGCATACAAACCGCGAGTGCGCGCCGCCAGATGGCGCCGCCGCCTCCGCGAGCAGGGGATGCGTCCGCGCTCTGCGCGCAGAGGTCACGCGCGCGGCCCTTCTCTGCTTACAATGTAACAATCCAGCGCAGTCAAGCGTCCAGTCGTCTCGCAAGAGAACGGGCGCTCGCGGCGAAAGAGAGGGAAAAGCGGTCGGGCTAGGGGAGGATGGGCGATGGCGCACGGGAGGGGCTCGGGGTCGCGCTCGATAATAGGATGCGGCTGTCCCTTTTCGCTCGCGTTTGGTCAAGGTCCAGCGAGCCGTTTTACCGATCACAGCCGCACGGAGGCGCAGAGCCATGAGTCCGAACACGACGCGGGGCGAGGGATGCCACGTCAAGCGCCGCCATGATTCGCCTGCGCGCCACGGTGCTTCGTGTCGAATAGAGAGATGGCGGGACCGTTGCCGCCGGCTGTTGCTGTACTACGGCGGCGGCGGCAGCAGGTCCGAAGCCACACCTGCCTGCTGCCATTGACGTGACGTTTGCGCTGCCTGCCGGCTTTCTTAGATGCTCCCCTTTTCTTGAACGGCAGCATGCACCCTAAAGATAGGTTATCTTAGATAACCGAACGAGCAGAAGATCCTCCCTGTCGGAGGGCCAAAGTGGGCCGAGGTCCTCCCTCGACATGAGAAAAATAATAAGTCTTCCCGGAGATGATCCGAGAGTGGGTATGGCGTTCTGTATAGAGCGGCGGAAGCTGGCAGACGAGTCTGTCCGGAAACTTTGAAGAATGGATGTCTGCCGCAGATATACAGCGTATACATACGCAGTCGAACTTCGACCTTTGTTTCTTCGAGTTCCCATCGAGAGAGAGTACGATTCCGGATACCAACCGTCCATTTCCGTCGAGGGTATACACTGCCGACAAATGTTGCAAATCATCACGTTGAATGGACACTTGCCATTTGTCTGGCTTTCTTCGGCTTCAACTTCCGATCTTTCCGATTGACTCTGGTCGAGTTACTAACCGCTGGGTCGCATGTCTGGATTCTTTGGCCGAATGCTATTTCGCTCAATTTTTCATGATGGCCATCTCGGCGCACAAAGCACATACATTTTGCAAGTCGACTTTCGGCCTCGCCTATGCTCCTGTTCTGCCTTGCGATCTTCGGCCCTCTGTGCGACAATTCTTGTCTGGCGGTACCGAAAGACAGGCCGCGCCGGCACTGCCCCTAGACACGTTGAAGCGCGGCTACCTCCCAAGCGCCGGTCACTTCAACGAGGCTCGTGGTACAGTCCGTCCGTCGGCCGGTTGTTCGCGGAGGTGCACGCTCCCGGTGGCGGCGCGCGTGCACCTTCACCATGCGCGACGCGGCGCCCGGCATGAGCGACCGGCGCCGCCTCCCCGGCGCGACGGCAACTCTGTGGTCCGACGCGCCGCTCGCCGAGCGCCTCGGTTGCGTCCTCCGCGCGCTCTTGCTACACACTACGAACAGCGGTCGGCGGCCGCGTCGGGCCGAGCTGCCGCGTCGCCGCGGCCCCGTCTACCGCGTGCAAGGACGGCGAGCGCCCGCCGGGGGGCGACTGTCGTGAGCGCTGGCGCCAGACCGAGCGGCAAGCGGGGCGAAGCCTGCCTGCGAGCTCAGCATGAGCGGCGCTGCCGGTTCTGCGGCGGCGTATCGCTGCCGGTGCCACCTGTTGGTGCCACCCGCCGCGTCTCCGCTCCGAGCTCGAATATTGCGCAGTGGAACGCCGTCGCGACGCGCGATCCGCGTCAGGTCGTTCGCCGCCGACGCGCGCGCGACGCAGAGCCCCGGGCAGCGCTATGCACGCGCGCACGCTACTGTAGCACACTGCGTTAGTCGCTTGAGACGCGCTCACGACCGCCAAGGGTACAATCCGAGCCCGCCCTCCGCCCGGCAACGCCGCGAAGCGCGGCAACTCGCTGTCGGCTCGCTCGAACGAGCGCACTCTCAATGCGCCAAGGGCTTTGCCATTCCAGCTGTACGGCGCTTCTCGAGGCCTCACGCAAACATGCAAGCAAAGAACGCTCCAAAACCGACAGGCGGGCGTCGCAGCCAGTCGCTCCGCGCGACCAGGCTATCCGGGACTCATGCGGGGGCGTCCTTGGCGCGCCAAAAGCTTCTCTCCGCTGCAATCCGTCTCCGGCCGCGCTAGACGGCTCTTACTTCTTGCCCTTCTGCAGTTGCCGAGCCCACGAGCACCATCGTTAGACTGCTACAGCGCGCACCCCTTCTCCATCGACAAGCAGCGGCGCGAGCGCTCACCTTCTTCTTCCTCTTGGACTTGCTCTTGCCGGACTTCTTGGGGGCTGCTGTGGCCTGCTGCTGCTGCTGCTGCTCCTCCGTCTCGCCGTTATCGTTGTCGTCGTTGTCGTCCTCCGCGTCGGCTGCGTCGTCCGCCAGCGTAAAGGCCGAGACGACGAGCGCCTCCTCCGACGGCGCCACCAGCGGCGACTTGTTCCCCGCAGGCGACGCGGGCTTGGGCGGCGAGGGCTCGGATCGGGCTGGCTCGGTCGGCGATGGGGCGCTCGCGCGCGAAGCCGCCGGGTTCGGGGTCGACTCCGCCTTCTGCTTGGGCGGACTCGCCGCCTTCTGCTCGACGATCGCCACGGGCGTGACCGACGACGGCGAGGGCGACGGCCCCTTGTCCGAGTCGAGCTCCAGCAGGTCGACGCTCGCGACCACTGGCTTGTCAACCGGCTGCTGCTGCTGGCGCTGCGCCGGCATTGGCTTCGTGAGCGCGAGCGCCACGGGATTGACGGCCTCGTCCGGCCTCTTCCCGTTCGTGACGGGCGCCGTGGTCGCCGTCGCAGGCGTCTTGTAGCCGAGCGCGCTCGCCTTCTGCGCCATGGCCTGCTCGAACCGCTGTCTGCGCAGGCCCACAAGCCGCCACGCGGTCAGTAAAGCGTATGGGAGGTACTGGTATGCGGCGCAAGTGGACGCGGGACGCACGCCTCCTTGCCCTTCTTGGGCAGCAGCGCCTCGTGGCCGTCGAACCGGTCCTCCTCCTTGGACCCGCAGCAGCCCATCGCGCTTCGCCTGGGGACGGATAAGGCCTTGCGGTGGGCGGAGGGTACGGGCGGGTGCTTGTTGTTGTGGCAACGCGCGGGCGGGAGCTGCAGTGGCGGCGGCGATCTTTTCCTTGTCTTCTGAGAAGAAGCTCTTGAGGATCCACGAAATCTCATTTATATACCGGTCAAATACCGGTATTTTGGATAAATAAGAACCGCCGCAATCGTACTTTGTCGAATCATACTGAAAAGGAATGGTCAGCAGCTGACGACATCATTCAGGCTGTCAAAGCAATATATCGGTTTTTGACTGAGAGGTCGTACAATTGTGAGCATCTTACCGATATCATACCGGTGGACCCGTAACGGTTTGCAATTCTGGAGGCGAAAAGCGACGGTGCGGTGAAAAGGATAGTGTACCGAATAATCGTAGTCTTAAGCGTTGTTTACTCCAAAGGGTCACACACAGACCAACCAATCAGGTGGCGAGTTTGAAACCACATGACACACACAGAGCACCGCTAATTTTAGGGAAAATTCCGAAAGGTGACTCAAATCGTAAAATCTCTTCAAAAGGTGACTCAAATTGTTTTAAACACATATTCACACTGAATATCGGTAAAATACGGGTGGGTTACGAAGGGTTACGGTATGGACGTTGAAGATGCCACGTACCGCAACTATTTGGGATAGGTTGTTCGTGGAAGAGGAGTGGGGCTACGATGCAGTGAACTATATCATTTCCAATTCCGCCCCACGACACCGAAGCGAAACTACCGAAGACACACCGAAGCTCCATAAGTTGAAGATATCTGCTGAGTCT
>JAADXX010000562.1:0-19261 GCA_023338025.1 Phytopythium oedochilum | reverse complement strand
GGCTTCAAGCTGCGCCAGTCGCTCGTGGTCGCGCGCTTCGACCAGAGAATGCCGCCGCGCGTCGGCCTGCTGCTTCTGCTCGACGGCGAGGTGCAGACTCACGAGCCGCGCCTCCTGCTCTTCCTGCTTGGCCTGCGCCTCGATCCGCCTGCCGAACTGCTCCCACTGCGCCACCGCCTCGTCCGCGCGCGCTCGCTCTTGCTCTCGCTCGGCTTGCTTGCGCTCGAGCTGGTGCTGGCGGCTGCGGTGCGTCGCCTCTTTCTCCGCAGCGCGGCGCTCGGCGCGACAGCGCAGCTCGCGGTCCTCCTTGGCGCGCACCTCGCCGCTCTGCGCCTGCAGCCGCGTGTCCTGCTGCTGCTCGAGCTTGACGAGGTTCTGCACGGCCAGGTCGATCATGCGCTGCTTGCGCGCCTGCGCCAGCGCGCGCTTCTCACGTTGCAGCTCGTCGCGCTTGGCGTCACGCAGCGCCTTCTTGGCCGCGTCGTCCTCGCGCTTGCGGTCTTCCTGCGCCTCCTTGTCCGCCTGCGCGTCGCGGAACGCGCGAAGCCGCAGGTTCGCGAGTCGCGTCTCCTCGCTCGCCTGCCGCGCGCGTGCCCGCCGCGCTTCCTCGCTCCGCTGCTCCTCGAGTACGTCCGCCTCTGCCTGCGCCTGGGTGCGCTCTCCCTCGCGCTTCTCCTGCAGTATTCGAGACGCGACAGCTTTCGGTTAGCACCGCGGAATAGCCGATTGAGAGATCAGCACACGGACGCACCTCGCGCAGCTCCGAGATGTAGCGCTGCTTGTACTCCTCGAGCTGCTGCCTCTGGGTCTTGGCGAGCGCCGCGAGCTGCTGCTGCTGGCGCTGCTTCTGGCGCAGCGCCTCCTCCTCGCCCTGCAGCACGCCGTCTAGCACGCGCTGGTCGTGCGCGCGGCTCATCATGCGCTCTTGCTCCTCCAGCATGCGCTTCTCCTCGAGCTGCAGCCCTCGGTGCTGTCATTCGTCGGAGTCCGCGTGAGCAGGCTAGACCAGCAAGCAAGCGACAGGAGAACGCGCGCACGCACATGCACGGCGTCGGCGAGCAGCTGCTTGCTCCGCAGCGTCTTCATGCGGTCCGTCTGCTCGTACAGGAGCGCGTTGGCGCGCTCGATCTGGTTCGTGCGCGCCTCGTGCTGCAGCCGCGCCTCCTCCTCGTCGACCTTGCGGCGCGCCGCCTCCTCGCGCTCCTCCTTGTCCTTCTTCCACCGGTCCTTCTTCGCGCGCGTGGCCTCGAGCGTGTTGGGCCACGCGGCCGCGCGTTGCTGCGACTTGAGCCGGACCTCCTGCCGGCGCGCCTCGCGGTCGCTCTGCACGGGCGGAGACACGCTCGCCATCATTCGCTCCAGCTCGTCCGCAGACACCGCGGTCGCCGTGGCCGTCGGTGGCGGCGCCATGCTCACGCTCTCGCCCGTCTCGTTGAACTGCTGCTGCTGCTGCTGCTGCTGCTGCTGTCGATCGCGTCAAGCAGCAGGAAAGGAGGGCGATGGCGCGGCTTTATCTATGGACCAGCGAAAAATAGATGCACATCAAGCAAGCAGCTATTTTTCGGAGAGAGGTAGGTCCAATTTTAGCCAATAGGAACAATAATTGAGTTATTATAGCCAATAGGAAGTGTATGCGACTTGTGCAGCCAATCGAAGAGCTCAGAAGGCACTTCAACCGAGTCAAGTTCTGGCCCCCAAGCTCAATCTTTACTATGCAAGCGTGTTTTTGTATATTGACGGCGATGCGCGCGGTACATTCGGCAATGACCTGATGGCATCACCGCTCCTGAGTGGAAGCGTCAGTATGCACGTCTCAGTCTGCAACAACGGCGCTCATGGCGCCTACAACGGCTTCACTGCCGCACCTTCTTGCTGCCGATGCCGCGCGTCTGGCCGGCGGTGCTGCCAGCGCCGAGCCCGACAGTTGGGTGGTAGTGGCGCACCTCGGCGACCATTCGCCGCCGGATCTCTGCCACATTCATCTTTTTCTCGTCGAAGTCCAGCTCGATCGTGCAAGGCGCCACGATCTCTTCCTCGAGAGACCGAATGCTCGCCAAGTACTTGTGCGACAGGGCTTCGTCGAGCGTCGCGCGCTTGCGCGGGTTCATCTGCAGCATGCACGTGAGCAGGTCGATGGCCTCGGGCTCGGCGCCTGGATACATTTCCTGCAGGTTCCGTCGGGGGCGTGGCGGCAGGCTGCGCAGGTAGAACTGCACGTCGGGGTCAGCGATCTCTGCGATGTCTTCCTCGTCCATTGTGCCGAGCACGTCCAGAATCGTGTTGAGCTGGTCGCGACTGTCCTGAGGAAGCGCGACCTGGCCGGCACCAGGGCTCAGCGGGAAGCACGACACGCCCGGGAACAGCGGCTCGCGCTGGTAGTGCGACGGCACGCTGCTCTTCTGCATGCTCAGCAGCTCTGCAAAGATGCAGCCGACCTAAAACCGCAACCAATACAATGGCATGGTTAGATGCCATGGGGGGGGTTGAGCCTACATCAATCTACAACATCCAGACACGAGATCGACGTACCGACCAGACGTCGATGGCAGCCGAGTAGTCGTGGTCACGGAAGATGATCTCGGGCGCCCGGTACCATCGCGTGACAACGTGCTCCGTCAGCTGCCGCTGGATGCGCTTCGCCGGCGTGCGCGGGTGCACACCAGGTCCCTGCAGCGTGCTGTCGTCGGGCACGGCCGCGTCCGCATCGTCTCCACCGACGCGCTTGCGCTTGCGGTTCGTCGATGCGGACGCAGAGAGGCCGCGCGCAAGGCCAAAGTCGCAGATCTTGATGGCCACCGGCGACAGATTCAGCAGCACGTTTGCAGGCTTTAGGTCGCGGTGCACGATCTCGGCCGAGTGCATGTACTTGAGCGCCTTCAGGAGGTCCAGCAGCAGCCACCGGAGGTGCTCAGCCGTCAAGAACTGGGGCGAATGCAAGAGCTTCTCGAGGTCCGACGGCAAGTACTCGAACACGACGAACAGGTCCTGAAAGCGGTCGAGGTCGCGCGGCGCGATGATCTCGCGCAGCTGGACAATGTTCGGGTGGCGCAGCTGCCGCACAATGGTGAGCTCGCGAAGGATACGCTTGGCGTCGATCGGGTCCGAGAAAACGTTCTGGATCTTCTTGATCGCGACGATCTCGCCTGTCGGCAGGTGCTTGCACCGCACAACCTGCCCGTAGCTGCCCTGCCCGAGCACGCACTCGATCGAGTAGTTAGGGGCGATCTCGGCCCAGCCCGGCACCTTGAGCGCGTTGGAAGTCACAACCGAGACGGGCACGGAAGACACGGGCGCGGCCACGGCGGCAGCTTGCGCGATCGGAGCAGTCTGGTACGGCGCCATCACTCCAGATGGATGCGTTGCGTGCACCACTTGCGAGTCGGACGCTGTTCGCAGTACACACAGACATGACGCGTAAGCGATCCAACACGAAGCCATCGCGCCATACCCGCCAGGCGTGAAACGTACGCGTTCCCTGGTTCTGGTCGAAAGTAGCGGGCGTCTCAGCGGCCGCTGACCCCGCCGCGCTCTTGTCGACGATCGAGAGCGGCAGGCCTGTCAAGTCCTGCGCCACGACGAGCATGCCCTTGCCCACAGGGTTCCCCACGAGCGGCGAGCACGCGCACAGCAGCGTCACGCGGCGCTGGTCGCGCGCTACGAGCTCCAAGAGCACGGCCGGCACGGGCACTCCCTGCACGCACCGCGCATGCACGTCCGCGAGCACTGCGGCGGTGGGCGGCGGCACCAAGTACGGCACGTCCTTGACGATGGCGCGCCCCGCCATCTCCTCGCGCGCGTACCCGCAGAGCTTGACGGCTGCGTCGTTCCACAGAATGACGCGCGCCAGCTCGTCCACGACGAACACGAGCGAGCCGGACGTGTACAGCGACTTGCCGAGGCTCGCGAGGCTCTCGTTGGTCGCGCAGTAGTTGTCCACGGATGCCACGAACGCCTGCAGCGCCGGGAGCGTCGTGTCCTCAAAGTTGTCGCCCACCGTCTGCTGCTGGATCTTGCGCACGACGCTCGTGCGCGCGCCGTTGGCGGGTCCGGGGCCGCCGCCCATGCTGTTGCTGTTGCTCCCGTTGCCGAGCGGATAGCCGCCGAGCCCCGGCTGCGGCGCCATTTGGGCCGGCGCGAAGCCCATGGCGGCCGCCGAGCCCGCGGACGAGCGCCCGCTGTCCGGGTCCCCGCGCAGCGCCGCCTTGTCAAAGTGCACCGAGTGCTGCCTTGGTGCCTTGTTGCCGTTCATACTCGCGCTTCGAGGGTAAAGCAAGCAGCCACGGTCTCTATGGGACTGGAGAACGCAGAAGGCGACAGACAGCGACACTGTGAGCGCTAAGAGACACGCAGGAGGAGGCGAGGGTACCAAGGAGCGCTCGATACTGATCGCGAGCGCGGCTATTGGAGCCCGCGCCGAGCGAAGAACCGATCGGACGTACCGGTTCTTTTGGTTCACTCCGGCCTCGATCGGACCAACGGGGCGGTCGGAGGATGCGGCTGGGGCGAGCGAGGCGTCAGGGAACGGGGTCCGGAGCGCCTCGGCGAGCGGATCGGCGCCGGGGAGGGAGGGGAGACGGCGAGAGGGAGCGAGCGCCGGACGCGTCGCCCGTGTTGAGTTGTCGAGGACGCCGCGACTCTATCGAGGCGTGGCGGAATCGGGAGAGGCTATTGCTGCATACAGGCGCCAAGTCAAGTAAAAGCACTGCACCCTGTTTTCGTTGAAACTCACCCTCTTTTGGTACAGTGGTCCAAACAGTTCTTGTTTTGTCATCATGAGAACACGTAATCAAGAGATTCTTTCTGTAGCCAAGACAAAATAAGCATGTGACTGATATGCACAGCACTAAATATGTCGATAATTTCGATGCAACGGACTTTGATATGCTCCTATATTGTCATAGATCTCTATCTGTCAAAAGCGCCATCAATACGCACTATTTGACATAAAGCATCCACGCTTCACGACCCCCGAGACCTTTTGCTGTCGCCGGCCACACGCAGCCCGTGCTTGACCCTCGTGCCATTGCCGTAGAAGTCCACGTCTATCTTCGGCGTCGAGTACTGCGTCGGCGTCGCGATGCACTGGTAGTGCCACCTACTCCACGGCTGGCAGTGCGCTCCCAACAAGCAAGAAGCCGTACCGGAAGCGTCACTGCACACCGCTCCAACCTTCGTGGCGCGCGCTGGCTTGGTGCTCGTCACGACCACCGACACGACTCCCTTGCGAGCCTCCTATTTGCCGGTATCCGATACCGCACATCAAGTAGCACATCGACCGACCATGCAGGCTGTATGTAGTTGACGAACGTCGCGCACGCGTCTCAGCATTGCGATGGGACGACGTCGCAGACGGTGTGAAGGTCGTCGCCGTAGTAGTCGGCGTCGATTTCTGGCGCTCCGCACTTGATCGGACTGGGGATGCATTGGTAGTACTGTACCACGAGTTCCACTGCTGGGAGAACTGGTTCGGGCCGCACGGCTCGGCTCCGGTGGCGTCGTTGCCGCTGTCGTCGTCATGCTTGATGAACTCGGTGGGTTTTGGCGTTCCTTGGTGTTGGGACGACACCGCTGGAGTCAGAATCGGCATCGGTGTTGGAGTCGATGTCGGAGTCGAAGTCGGAGTCGCCACCGACCGGTCGAGCCTCTCCGCTCAAATCCAGTCCACCGTCGCCTGCTCCGACATTATCGTGCTACACTTGTGAAGCAATTCAGGTTGGCACTCACTCAAAGGTTGTCGTTGTTGCACGCCATACAGCAGTCATCGATAGCGACTACGCCAGCATATTCGAACCAAAGCGCAAGAGTGAAACGCAGATCTCATACACAAAGATAGACGAGGTGACGAGTGCAAATAGCATGCCCTGCTTCACAGACCACGGTCAAATCAAAACAAGACGGACTCCTCCATCACTTCGACGCCGCTGCAATGCTGAGAGAAGTCTTCTCGAAGGTGGCGCACCTGTTTGTCGCCGCGCAAGTTGAGCTACACGGTCGGTACTCGGTCGAGCGACTGCGGTTGCTGCACACAAGCTCCACGCAAGGGTCAGCTGTTCCTTGGCTCGTGGTCGCACTCATCGTGACACCGTTGCCCAGTCTCGCCGCCATCTTGCTGCTGGACGCCATCCCGCTCGACCCGCCATCGGCTGGCCCCAACGAAAATGTTGCCTTCTGGATCCGCTCGTTTGGCGCCTTCGGATTCTGCTCTCTTTGCAATATCATCTTGTTCGCGGAGGCGATTCCGACGCTGAAGCTCTCACGGACTCAAGTGGCAGCTATATCGATTGCGGTGGACATAGGCTCGAATCTAGCGTTTTATGGCTTATCGCTGTGGATTGGTTTTCCACTGCCGTTCGCCATGCCGACCATGAGTCCTATTTTCCTGGGCCAACTGGCCTTGTGGATTTACGTCGCAGCAGCCAGCCATTTTCGGTCGTGTTCGAGTGCAAGGGCATCCCTCCACGACTGGCTCGTCGTGAACTCGTACATGGTCTCAACCATGACTGTCTATCCCATCTTCAACTACGCGTTCAACAAGGCTCCGCCACTCGGACAAACGATCATCTCGATACTCATGGGAGTTGTCAAAATTATGTACAAGAATGGGATCGTTAAGGCCATCCACGAACAACCTGATCTTCGGCCAGAAATCGCCAGTTTCCAATCATCGGTACCGCACGCGCTGTTCGTGACCTTCAGCATGCAGAACGCGAGTTCCATGTCTACAATCATAGTGCTGCTGTCGTTGGACTTCCTTCACGCGTGCTTGACACTGTACGACGTTTATAAGATGGCTCGGAAGATCAACGAGCTGGAGAAGGAATGCTTTGGGGCTCGCCCAGTTGCTGGAACTTTGCCGAACGCTCCAGTTTTATCGCTGCAACATCCCCAACCATCGGTGACCATGGTCGATCGCGCCGTTGCCATAGTGGCTCGACAAGAATTACAATCTGCACCCGCACCGTCACTGCCGTCATCGTCTATCCGAACACCTCCGCGGGTTAGAAGCATCACCGACAAACACCCACGCTGGCTGAGAAGACTGTGCGTCAGGAAGCAATTGAAAGTCGCGCAGGCACCACCTTCGATCATTCAACTCCCCAAGACCCGCACAGGAAGAGTCTTCGTCGGCACCAACCGTTCAGCGCAGATTTTACCCTCCTCCTCAGCCTCGACAGCACAAAACGAGTTCGTCGACGCGGTACTGCGACTCCTCTATATGACTGAGTTCGTCATCCTCGAGGAGCTGATCGAGATCATCATCCCCGTCGTGTATGGTACGTTCCTCGGCTTGCTAACAGATTTAGCGCGCCTCTGGCGTTAGTGCTAATCATTGTATTGGTAGGCGTCTACACGGCAGTGGTGATGCACATGTACAACCGCGTGTACTACCCGTACCTGGCAGCAATGGACCCGACGACACTGGATTCCGTGGTACTCAAAACGCTGGCATACGGATTCGTCGAGTTTTGCTCGTTGTTCGTGGTCGCGGCGCTGCTTCAGCATCAGCTCGGGTTCTCGCCGCTCTCTCAGCTGGAAATGGTACTTCGCACACGGTGGCGCTCCGTACAAGCGGCGGTCGTGATTTGGCTGATCATTAACGTGCAGGCACCGCTGCAACACTACGGTCCGTGCCAGTCTTGGCATATTCATCGTCCAGCTGGTGCGCTTCGGCAGCTCACGGGTTTGATGTGGCTGTCAGGTGTGGACTACAGCTTCCAGTTCGCTTGGCTCCGAGACAGATCGCATTGACGTAGATCGTTACGGGCTCCCACGGGTCATCCACTAACGAGCCCATCAAGTTCACGCGTGTCGCCCTGCTGCAACCGCGACCTCGAGGAGGCAGCTTCCTCTTCGAAGGCATACAAGCAAACCGGACTGATGTCGTGGGCGATTATGATTTACTTTTTTCGGGCACACTCGGACACCATAGCGCGTTCGTTGATATCGATTGCTTTGAAATATGACGAAGCCGATGCATGATTCGAGGCAGAGCAAGCGTAGTGAAGCACACTGCACTTGACAGTCGGAAGTGATAGAGTTGCTGCCTGCAGCGAATTTGGTGCTGGGTCGGGCCGAACGTCAGACAAGTTGAGCGTACCGTCCCGTACAACCTGCAAGCCGGTCGAGATGAAAGTTGTTGCGACGAACGCCAAGAGATCGCCGGTCGTCAGCTTAGCGACGCGAGCAAAGAAGCTACTTCGAGGTGCTAGTTTGAGGGGCTGGCGAGTTGGTCCGAGTGCTGTTGGTCCTGCTTGACGTCAAAAGCCAGCTCCGGAGTGTTCGATCGCCTTGCTTGCGCCACTCTCGACCATTCGGACACACGTTTGCTAGGATGGGTCATTCCAACCGCTTATCATACTGACGACTACATTTCGGAGGTGCATGCTCAGCAACGCTCGAAGATCTTGTAGAGCTGCGTTAGGCTCGCGATGGGCACGATGATGCTGGCGTCGTTCAGGTCGCTCGGTGGGTGGAAGGTCGTCGACCTGGCAGCAGGGAACACCACGTGCTCCAGCACCAGCGCCGCACGCCCGGGGTTGGAGGGGTACCGCATCTCGGCGTACCACCGCGCGAGCGCCGTGGCCACGTTCTCGAAGCACGGCTCTTCCTCCTCCCAGTTCACCTCCGTCGCCAGGTAGAAGATGAACTCGGGGAGCGAGTGGATGGGCGGCTCGTGGTCCGGGAGGATGCGCGGCAGCGACCGCAGCATTCCCTGTAATCACGAGAGGGTAGAGACCACCATCAATCAGTTCATGGCTCTCTTTCGTCACCGATACATAAACCACGGCCGTACCTGGGCGTCAATGTCCAGCGCAAAGTACTCGGCGAGCATGGGTCCGTTGGCGACGAGCAGCGCCTGGATCTCCTGCGCAAGCTGGTCCTTCGGCCCGTCTTCTTCGTCATAGCCGTTGCGCGGGTTGTCAAGCGCCTCGAGCACGCACGCAGCGATCGGGATCGGCTCCTGCAGCTGGATAGAGCGCAGCTCGCCGAACTGCTGGAACACTCGCTGATACATGACGTGGAACGCGACCTGCTCGTGCCGGATGAGATAGAGCTTGGTGCGGTGCTGAAGTAGGCAGAACTGTGGGTTCACGACTCCCACGAACGTGTGCTCGCGAAACAACTACAGTGGAGGGGGGAGGGGGTATCGAAAACAATGAATGTGACGGTAGGATGTGATCACAGCCCGCACAATCGCTCACCTTGCCAAGTGCCTTGCTCTTTCGAAGTTGGATGCGGTGCTGAATGCTCTGCACGCTCGTCAGCATCTGCGGGCTCTGCGTCGGCTCGATACTGCCTCTACTGTCGTCGTCGTTGTCGCCATCGGGCTCAGGCTCTGCTCCAAACATCGCAAGACCAGTCAGTTTGTTCGGATGCTGTTTCAAAGCAGTAGTAGTGATGGTACCGACCGCACCTTCGGAGGATTTGTCCGTGGCTTCCGCGAGCTTCCGCTTTCTGCCCCGCGTAGTACGCTCAGTGGGCGATGAGGCCTCGTCACAGTCGCTGAGACTACGGCTATCGACATCTTCAGCACTGTCCGCTTGGTCGGGTGACTGCGCCGATGTCGGCTGCGATCGCTGCGAATCGAGGAAGAAGAACTTGTCAATCGTGTTCGCGCGGTAGTCCGTCCGCACTAAGCGCTGGGGAGCCTGGATACGCAACATGCCGAGCACTCATTAGACAATGCGCATCGGCGCAGTAACCAGCAAACTACACCGTCAGCACCTGTGATGGCTGATACTTTCGCGACGGAGGCGTCGGCTTTTGACTCAAGTCAAGCTCAACCGCTTGGCTGTCCATCGACGTGCGATCGTTCTTGCGTACGTCGCTGGTTCGCTCTTCCTCGTCACTCTCTTCGTCCTCATCGCTGTCGTCCTCGCGCTTGGTTTCCTCCAGCTCGTCTTCCTTAGCAGTAGTCTTGGTGCTCGCCTTCTTGAGATCGAAACCCATCATCGAAGTGATGGGTTGCACAGTGAAGCTGCGACTTTCGTTGCTGCCTTTCAGCTTGGCTTGGATCGCCTGCGCGATCGAGTCTACGATCTCTTCCTCGTGGAGGAAATGTACCTGCCAAGGTACCCACATCACCACCGCGTTGCCTTCCGTCAGTTCTACGAGTACAGAGAACCCCGACGCTGTCTCTAACCCGGCGTACCTCGCGCTTGGTCGGGTGCACATTCACGTCAATGTTGCGCGCCGGCAGTTCGAGACTGAGGTACACGAACGGGTGCGTGTGCTTTGGCAGGTAGAGTGAGTACACGTACTCGCACGCGCGCTTGAGCGCAGGGCAGTCGACCAGGCGGTTGTTGATGAACAGGATGAAGCTGCTCTTCTTCAGACTGGAACAGCAGCAGTAGAGAAAGCAGCGCGCGTCAGTAACGAACAGCATTGCAGACCCTTCGCTCCGTTAAGCGCGTACTTGTAGTTGGCGTTGCTAATAAACCCGCGCACTTGATGGTGGAGATTCATCGTCGACGACGCCACGCCCTTGTCGAGCGAGAACTCCAAGAGCTCGTTCGCCAGCTTGCTGCCGTAAATGACGCGCAGGACGTCCAGTTGGGACATGGTCTGCGCCGTATTAACGTCGCATGAAGCCTCGCGGTGCTGGATCACAACAGTAGCCATCGACAAACGAGTCCGTGCTCATGGTTAGCGCACCAAAAGCTGCACACCATCGCCGCAGCACACTCAGCCCCACCTTTTTGCACACAAAGCCAACGTTCTTGGCGCCAAAGTGGATGGCGTACTTTTGCACCACGTCGAGGATGCGCTGGTACTGCTCGGACGTGTTCTTGAGCGCCTGCCGCCGCGTGTTGAGGTTATAGAACAGATCCTCCACCTTGATGATCCCAGTCAGGGCACCCAAGAAGGGAGTCAATTAATGCAGCAAGCATCCAGTGATACTTCAGTTCATGACTGCGCACCAGGATAGTCGTTCCGTCCTTGCCAGCACACGGCACGGGGTCCGCCGACGCTCCCGGCTTCTTTGCGACCAATTTGCTGTCTCGGTACGACGCCCTGTCCGAGACGAGCCACGCGAGCGAGGTGAGCGTAACCCGTCCTTTGGCGAACTAGGAATGCGGCACGGACCGGTAGGCGCAGGGCTGGGACGCCGTCTTGGACGTGATGGTGACGTGCGCGACGTGCGAGACGCTGGCGAGCGCCTCGCCGCGGAAGCCGAAGGACTGGATCTCGCGCAAGTCCTCGAACGTGCGCAGCTTGCTGGTCGTGAAGCGCTCGCACACGATCGGCAGGTCCTCGCGCAGGATGCCGCGGCCGTTGTCCTGGATCTGCAGCAGCTTCATGCCGCCCTGGCCCACGGTCACGGCCACCTGCGTGGCGCCCGCGTCCAGCGCGTTCTCCAGCAGTTCCTTGAGCGCGTTCGCCGGCCGGTGCACGACCTCGCCCGCCGCGATGCGGTTCACCACCTCCTCGCTCAGCCGCTGGATGCGCGGCGCCGCCATCGCCGCCGCCATCGCTGCCGCTCGCAGTCGCAATGGCTCGTCTCGGCCGCACTGTTCGCTGCTCAGCGATCCGTCTTTGGATGCGTTTGGCGCCAAAAACCCAGATCAAAAGGTGTCATTGGCGCCAGAAACGAAGTTGGTGTCGAAACGTAGCCCCGTCCCGGTTAGTAACTGGGAGGCCTCTGATTACAGTTTTGTAACCAGAAGTTATTTACTGTTTCCTGCAACAACCGAGCGTACCCCCAGCTCAGAGGGGGTACGCTCGGTTGGCTTGTTGCGGTGGTGAGGAGGAAGATGACGGCGGCCCCGACGCTGCGCTTCCGCGTGCGCAAGGCGTCCAAGTACCTGTTCGACTGCGCGGGCGTGGACCCTGGGGACGCGGCCGAGTTGCAGCGTCTGGCGCTCGTGTCGGTGCGCGCCGAGGAGCTGGCGGCGCTCGGGTATCCGCAACATCAGCAGCTCGCTCGCCTGGCTCGGCAGTATTCGGGCAATGAACGTGTGTGTGACGCTCTCGCGCGCGGCGCAGGGTCGAGGACGTGGACGTGCGCAAGCGCATCGGGTTGGAGGAGGTCGACCGGATGATCGCGTGCTGCCGGCAGCACGTACGCGCGCCTCGGGTCCCTGGATATGATCGGCCACTACGTACTGACTGACTTGGGTATGTGGTCCGAACGGCCAGCCGCCGGAGGTTGTGGTCGCGCCCGCGGCGACCAAGCACCGGAAACAGTTCGAGGAGTTCGCCAGGTACCTGGCCGACCGCAAGCGGGTGCGTACTGCAGCGTGGCGGAGCTGGAGCGGCGGGCGTTAACGCTGTGAGCGGTCGTCCAGGCCGGCGTCGCGCCGCTGGCTGGCGGGCTATTGCTCATGCTGGCGCCGCTGCCAGGAACCCACCGGTTCCTCCGCTGCGTGGCAGTCAAGGCGGCGACGACGGCGACAGGGGACGGCGTCGTGGCCGTGTCGGCGTTGTCGCTGCCGAAGAAGCGCCCGCTGGCTGCGTCCGCAGTCGACGAGGACAAGCCGCCGGCCCCTGCATCGGCGTCTTCCAGGAGCAATGCGGTGGCGGCGCCGTCCCCGGCGAAGTCCAGCAGGAAGCGGCCGCGGCTCGACCGCTCGACAAGCCCTGACGGACGCGCGGCGGCATCTACTGCTGCTCCAGTCGAGGCAGTTAAGGCGACTCGACCGCCAGCAACGGAGCCAAAGAGCAAAAAAGAGGCCAAGGCTCGGCCCGAGGTATGCTCTCCTCTCAGAGGTTTGGCCTTGCGCTGCTGTGTCTACATGCTCATGTGTGAAGTACGTTGCACAGACGAACAGCCAGAGAGCCCAAGGAGCAGTGGACTTGGCGGTCACGTGTCCGAACATCGCGACAATCGACGCGCTGGGTTGGCGGTCGCGCAAGAAGCTAGTCGCACAGCTGCGGTGCGTATGGAGAACAGCGTCAGGTACCGTCCAACGGGGAACGAGACAGGAGCTGATGCTGTTGACATGTGGATGCCACGCAGGCAAGAGTCGGAGACCTTCTACTCCTTCCGCCATGAGGGGCTGCGCAGGTGGCTCGAGCAGGCGACACCTCCGTCGTAGATTGCTGCGAAGCGTGGGGATCCGTCCCGCACGTTTCGCAGCGACCCACAGCGGACCGGCGCTTCAGCGTTGCCATGGTGTCCGTCTGGACGCCATGGCAACGCTGAATGCGCTGGCCGGGAGGAGCTCTGTTGCTGCTCGGCTACAATGGGCCAGCAGCCGGCGGGGCGAGACTGGAAAGGACTGGACTGACTTGGATCCATTTCCGCGAGCAGTCTCGCCCCGCGTACCAGTGTGCCTGTGAGTTTAGTCTCGACTCGCCGGTGACAACCCCCTCATCGAAGCACACGTGTGCTGTGGACCAGCAGACAGGCACTCTGGTGTTGGTGGAACCGCGTGCTGCTGCTGCCGGATACGGCCTCGTGGGGGCCGACTGCGCGGCCATACTCGTCAGCAGCAGCGCGTGCACTCCTCGACCCCAGGTGCCAAAGCTGCTTCGTCAATCATTTAATCCATAGCGAGCAGGCTACTCCAGTGAGACTGCTCTTGGACATGATGCACGCTGTGTCGCCGTCTATGCGTTTCGCAACGTCTCCATCTCCTTGAGCTCCTTTGGCACCTTGGACGTGAGGACCTCAATGCCAGTCTCCGTGACCTGAGTACGATCGATAGTCGCGCGATGCAGTTAGAGCGGCACAAAGACACCGAGCGTAGACAGCAACAGCACGCTCTTACCACGACGTCGTCTTCGATCCGGATGCCGACGCCGCGGAACTCCTCAGGCAGCTCCAAGTCACCCTTGGGCAGGTAGATGCCTGGCTCGATTGTGACGACCATGCCGGGGACCAGCGGCGCGCCTCGTGTCACATGGGGCGTGTCGTGCGTATCCATGCCGAGGTAGTGACCAATGTGCGTCGGGTTGTACTTTTGGAACTCGACCAGCGCGTTCCGCGAGAAGCGCGCCGCGTTGGCGCTCTTCTTCATAATGCCGAACTCCTTCATCGCGTCCATCATGAGCGCGACCGAGTAGTCGTGCACGTTGTCGAGGCTCACGGGCTGCTTGCTCTCGACTTGCTGCTTCAGATACGCGATGCACTTCTTCTGCACGTCGAGCACGAACTCGTACAGCTGGGTGTGTCCCGGCGGCAGCGGGCCGCCGACAGGCCACGTGCGCGTGATGTCACTCACGTACCCGCCGGCGACCTCGCAGCCCGAGTCAACGAGCACGAGCTCGTTCGGGCGAAGCACGTCGCGCTTGGCGAGGTAGTGGATCACCGCCGCGTTGGACCCGGCGCCGACGACATTGGGGAACGCGTTGCCGAGCGCGCCGTTGCGCTTGCAGGACCCTTCGAACTCGGCCGCGAGCGCGCGCTCCGTCATGCCCGGGCGCGTGTGGCGCATCATGTCGATGAAGCCCTGGCAGCCAATGTCGGCAGCCACGCGCATGCGGTCGAGCTCGCGCTCCGACTTGACGACGCGCAGCTGCTCCACGAGGATGTCGCCCGAGATGAACTTGTCGTGGAAGGGCTTACTCGCGTTGAGGAAGCTCGCGGCGAAGCGGCCGCCGTCCGGCGCGAGCACGAACACGCGCTCTAGGCCCTTGAGCACCTGCGCCAGCCCGGCCTCGAGGTCCGTCACCTGGAACGCCTGGTCCGCGCCGTAGCGCTCGCGCGCCGCCTCGAGCCCGATGCGCGCGCCATCCCACTGCTCGCTGTGCCGGTCCCGCGGCAGCACGAAGAGCGCGAACGACGCCTCGAAGTTGCGCTTGACCAGCACGGCGTGCGCGCCAGGCTCCTCGACGCCCGTTAGGTACAGGAAGTTGGCGTTCTGGTGGAACTCGAACGGGATGTCGTGCGTCATGTACTTGACGTCCGCCGCGTTGACCTGCTCGCGCGTCCGGCCGTCAGGCGCCTCCATCTCCACCGTAATGTAAGGTTACCGAAGTGTCCATGTGTAGGCCACGTACAATAAGCGCCGAGTCGTTGGGCAGCACGTCGAACAGGCGCCGGCGCCGCAGCTCGAACTCGGACGCCGGGAGCCCTGCCGCGTGTACACAAGCCGCTGTTAACCGCTTGCCCCTCTCGGCTTGCGTGTCGCTCGCTGGCGCGCGTTTAACAGCAGGGACGCACCAGGCAGGAGGCAGCCGGGCGCGACGGCGAACGGGTTGATGCTGCTCGCCGGCTCCCCGCGGTCGTCCGCGAGCCCGAGCGCGAAGGCCGAGCGGCTGCTGCGCGCTCGGCGCGCAGCTTGTCCGGCGCTTCCCCAGCGCGCGGCGGCGGCTCGGCGCGCCGTCCTCATGCGCGCGATCATGGCCATCATCGGCTGGCGGCCTTTCTTTCTATGGCCTTTTGTTATGAGGGAGGTGTGGATTGGCAAGAAGTCGCGCGAACGTTGCGTGAATGCCCATCAAGTGCAAGGCGAGGTTCAATCATAACAGGTGGCGGTTCGTTATGAACGTTCGGCGCGACCCGACGTGCAACAACTAACGGATGGAAACGTTCGTAACGTTGTACGCCCGTTTGGGTGGCGATCAGCTCTTTGGGCCGCTTTTGGCTTGAGCGTCGCTCGCCGCAGTCGAAAAGGTCCGCGGCGCAGTCGGAAGGGAAGCAAGCGGACGGAGCGAGCAAGGAGGGCAGAGGAAGCGAGCAAGGAGGACACCGCTGTAGCAGAAAAACAAGGCAGCCAAGATGCCGCAGCACGAGCACATGGAGATGCACCGGAAGCGCCACGGCGTGCGCCTGGATGCGGCCGAGAAGAAGCGCAAGAAGGAGGCGCGCGAGGTGCACCGGCGGTCGCAGTTTGCGCAAAAGGTGCACGGCCTGCGCGCCAAGCTGTACAACCAGAAGCGCTTCAAGGAGAAGGCGGCCATGAAGAAGACGCTGGCGCTGCACAACGAGCGCACCAACAAGCACGCGAACGACGACGCCGTGCCGGACGGTGCCGTGCCGTCCTACCTGCTCGACCGCGAGGGCGTGTCGCGCGCCAAGGTGCTGAGCAACACAGTCAAGCAGAAGCGCAAGGAGAAGGCCGGCAAGTGGGACGTGCCGATCCCCAAGGTCAAGCCCATCGCCGACGACGAGATGTTCAAGGTGCTGCGCTCGGGCAAGCGCCGCAACAAGGCGTGGAAGCGCATGATCACCAAGGCCACGTTCGTGGGCGAGAACTTCACGCGCAAGCCGCCCAAGTACGAGCGCTTCATCCGCCCGAGCGCCATGCGCTTCAAGAAGGCGCACGTCACGCACCCGGAGCTCAAGACCACCTTCCAGCTCGACATCCTCGGCGTCAAGAAGAACCCGCAGAGCCCGCTGTACACGCAGCTTGGCGTCATGACCAAGGGCACGGTCATTGAGGTCAACGTGAGCGAACTCGGCCTCGTCACCACCTCGGGCAAGGTCGTCTGGGGCAAGTACGCGCAGATCACCAACGTGCCCGAGAACGACGGCTGCATCAACGCGGTGCTGCTCGTCTAGACGGCGTTCGCGCCAGCGATCGGCCGCGCCGTATTTTGCTTTCACTTGTGTGTGTCTATAAAGAGAACTGGAGGATTCCGAAACACCGCTATGGTTCATCATGGGAGTGCCACGATCATCTTGCCTCGGTAGGATAGGAAGTGATGGCAACGGAGGCGGCAGCGGGATGAAGATGGAAGCCTGTGTAATTACAGTTTATCGAGACAAACGTCGCTGTATAACCTGCACTAATCGCGAGCGTGAGTAGGACTGCTCGGCAAACGACGGCATCTGCATGTGCTAGTGCGCAATTCGGCTGGTTACCTCGCCCGCCACCTCGTTTGCATAAGTATACGTGTCTGGTCGCTTACTTGGCGTAATTCTCAATCAGACCGATGTACGCAAGGCCGCTGTCCGCGCACGCCGCGATCAGCGCGTACTTGCCGCCCTCCTTCTGCAGCTTGTTCGACGCAGTGTTCACCAGTCGACTGCCCGTGGCGCCAAACGGGTGGCCAAGCGCAAGCGAGCCGCCCCACGTGTTCAGCTTCGCGGGGTCCACACGGCCCACAGGCTTGTCGAGGCCAAACAGTTCCTTCGAGTACTTGGGCTCGGCGAGAGCGTTCAGGTTCGCAAGCACCTGGCCGGCGAACGCCTCGTGGATCTCAAAGAAGTCGATGTCGCCAAGCGACAGGTTGTTCTTGGCGAGCACCTTCTGGATGCCGAACGCGGGGCCGAGCAGGAGGTCCTCGAAAGGGTCGACGCCGACGAACAGCCAGTCCTTGAGCACCGACTTGGGCGAGTACCCGAGCTCAAGAGCCTTCTCCTCCGACATGATGAGCGTCGCCGCCGCGCCGTCCGTCAGGAACGACGAGTTGGCCGCCGTGTGCGTGCCGTGCGGCTTGATGAACGCCGGCTTGAGCTTCGAGATCTTCTCCAACGACGTGCCCGGGTTCACACCGTTCTCCTCGGTCGAGCCCTTGTACGGCAGGATCTCCGACTTGTACTTGCCATCGACGTGGGCGCGGTACGCCTTCTGGTGCGCCTCGACGGTGTACTCGTCCATCTCCTGACGCGTGACGCCGAAGCGCGTGGCAAGGCGGTCGCTCGACGAGCCCATGATCTCGCCCGTCAGGAAGTTCTGGATGGCCGGGGCCTCCGGCGTGAAGTGCGACAGCTTCAGGCCCTTGAGCAGCTTGAGCACACCCAGCGGGCCGCCCTTCATCGCCTTCTTGGCCCCGAGCATGCGCTCACGCAGCGGCTTGGAGAAGCGGATCGGCACGTCCGAGAACGTCTCGACGCCGCCGGCAAGGACCACGTCCGCCTGGCCCGCAAGGATCTTCTCCGCACCCGTGCAGATCGCCTGGCTGGACGAGATGCACGCCTGGGTGACCGTGTGCGCCGGCACGCCCTTGGGGATGCCCGCGCCGAGCGCCGCCTCGCGCGCGATGTTGGACGTGCGCACCTCCTGGATGACCGTGCCCGCGATCACGTAGTCAACCTTGCTCGGGTCCAGCGCCGCCTTGGCCAGCACGCCCTTGAACGCGTCGCGCAGCATGTCGTACGCGATCACGTCCTTGTACACCGTGCCCGATCGCGCGAACGGCAGGCGGCCGCCGTCGACCACGACCACGCGCTTGGCCGCGGCCTTGGCGCTCGCGAACGAGCGCGCCTGGCGCATGGCGCCGGCGGTCGACAGCGCACGGCGGTAGCTCGTGGCGGACAGCATCTTCAGGAGCAAAAGGCGGTGGCGGTCTTGGCACTTCCGGGCAAAATTCCCAAGTGCCTCGATCCAGCGCGTGCGCAGTCAATGCAAAGATCCTCTTATCCCGTTCGCCTCGAACGGGTGGAATAAAACCTCGCACGTCCTTTCCGTTCCCGATTCACGCCAAAGTTCCACTTCAATATTGATTTATACAGGCCGTTTGCTTTGTCATGCATCGGATGGACGCATGATGACGACTAGGTTTTATGGATTATTACAGGCCAAACCACTTCAGAATTGCGATCGGAACCTGACGTGAGTTGGCCGCGCCGACGTCACACACGCGCTTGGTTGGGCAGAGGAAAGGGAAACCCATCGAGCATACTTTATTCAAGTCAAAGAAAGGCACAGCTGTCGCTTCATGCGCAGGATTGAATGCATCGGTAGAAGTAGTCGGCGGCCGTGATCTATATGGGCAAGCGAGCGCCTACGTGGCCGGCGCGCAGCCGCCCGTGATCTTCCAGCACTGCGTGGACTCGTACATGGACGCGAGGTTGACGAGCGTGGCCCAGGCGGTCGCGAACGCCAGGTAGCCGAGCGTGAGCGCGCCGGCGAGTTTGCTCGACCCGCCCGAGCGCTTGAGCTCCTGCGTCTCGCGCTTCTGGCGCGGCAGCAGCGGCAGGAAGCCCAGCGAAAGCAGCTTCATGCCGTAGCAGATCCAGATCGTGATGGTCACGTCGCGCCGCGTGACGTACGTGTCCGCGACGATGTCCTGCCGCCACACGTGGAACTGCGCGTTCACGAGCTTGGCGATCGAGCGGCCGAACGGCGTCGACAGGTTTGTCGTGGCCGTCAGCAGTCCGTACAGTGAGCCCTCGAAGCCCGGCTCGGCCAGCTCGACGACCACGTACGTGGCCACCATAAAGCGCACGCCGTCGGGCAGGTACTCGATCACCGGCACGCCCAGCCAGAACCACTGGTTCCGCACGACGTCCCAGACGGTCATCATGGTCATGAAGGCATCGGCCGAGAGCGCCGAGCACATGGTGATGGCGATGATCCAGCGCCAGTTCCAGAGGAGGCCGTACTTGCCTGTGAGCGCCAGCGTCATCGCGTAGAAGACGGTGCCG
>JAADXX010000561.1:0-19363 GCA_023338025.1 Phytopythium oedochilum | reverse complement strand
GCGTTCGACGTCGCGACTGCCAAGATGAAGAACTGTGTGAAGGAGCTGCATTACCAAGCGTGTTCGTACCTGACGACACACTACGACACGATCCTTCTCCCGATGTTCCAGACCAAGCAGATGCTCAAGCCAAGCCGCAACACGAACCATGCCTTCAACGATGCCCTAGTCAGCCTGAAGCACTACTCGTTCCGAGAGCTGCTCAAGGCAAAGTGCGAGCCCCTCGGGAAGACCGTGATTGTGTGCTCGGAGATGTACACCAGCCTCACGTGCGGGCGGTGTAACCGCCTCAACCTCGGCTTGGGCTCTTCGGAGCACTTCCGCTGCCCGCACTGCTCCTTCGCGTCTGGACGTGACGTGAACGCTGCTTTCAACATCCTTCGTTTCGTGAGTGCGGGTTTGCTTGGTGTGCACGCGTTGTGCCACTGAGAAAACCGCAACGTCTCGGGCTATAGCGAGACCCCCCGACTAAGTCGGGCCGACAAGCTGGGCTTTTGCAGCGTAGCTTGTTGTACGGACTGTTTGCAGTTCACTATAGTGTTAATATTATTTACGCCAACCGATGTGAGATGATGGAGCTACGCTGCCGTCGACGTAGCCGCTGCTGGAGACACGCCGCCGTAGCGTCGGCGCTGGTGGTGCGGACCCGTGCGGCAGTTGCTGGTGCACGCCGGCCGACTCGACGAGGCGCCGAGGTTCGTCGCCGCGTGCTTCCGCCCGTGGTTCATCCCCGGGTGCGCCACGATGTCAAACCCGTCGTCCTCGATCAACACCGGCCGCGCGCGGCGAGAGCTCGTTGTCCCTGCGGGTGATGGCGACGCTGCAGCTGTTGGGGACGGCGATGATGCGGCGGCTGCTGCTGCGGCGATTTCGCAGTCGATGCAGTTGAAGCTGCGCGACCGACGCAGGTGGTTCATCACCATGGACGAGAGGTAGCCGCCAGTCAAGGGCAGTGGCGTCGACCGCTTCCGTCTGTTGACCGCTGCTGCTGCATTGCTGCTGTTGTTGCTGTTGCTGTTCGCCACGCCACACTGCTCGAAGACGGAGGCAGTGGCAGGCGCCAAGTCCATCGCGTTTGCCGCGAAAATCTTGAAGTCGCCGGACTCGAAGATGCGCAGGATGGATTTCTCCTCGACCAGCAGATCCATCACGAGCCGGGCGAGGTTCTCGAGCGTCTTGCGGACGCGGGACGCCCCCGAGTCGCTTCGAGCGCGCGTGCCCAGTGCCAGCAAGCAGCCAAGCGCCTCAGTCGCTTGCGCGTCGGACTTACCGTCATCCTCACTCTCTCCGTCGTCTTTGTCCTCCTCATCCTCTGCCTGTAGTCTGCGACGCAATGGTGCCACCGCAGCGAACCTGAACGCGTCTGCCGAGGCAGCGGAGGCGCCAGCAGCTCGGCTCTTGGGCTCCGACAGCGCGAAGGACGCGTTCTGGTCGCGCGCGCGCTGGCACAAGGCGAGGAACGCGTCGTTGTGGAGCAGCCGCGAGCGCAGACCGCGGTGCGCGACGACCCACACGTGGCGATCGGGCGAAAGCAGCACGACGGCGGCGCCTGCGCACTCGAGGTAGTCGCCGACGAGCGCGCAGACGGACTGCAGCTTGGCGTTGCGGGACTGGCTCACGGTCACGTCCACGGGCGCCATCGAGCGCTTGGCTGCACTCCTCAGCTGAAGCGCCGTCGCGAACGAGGTGGGCAGCTGGTCGCTGCCACCGGCGCAGTTGAACGAGGCGCTCAAGGCACTCGCGTTGGCGGTCAGCACGGCTGACGACGGAGATGAAGGGCAGGAGGTCGCCGGCGTGACGATCTGGTCGACGGACGAGGAGGACGAGAGCGACGAGGACGAGAGCGGGGACGACATGATGGTCATGTACGACGTGCCGCTCGCCTCCGGGTCTGGGAACGCAGGCTGCTTGGTCGCCACCCGCCGAATACAGCGCGCGCAGGTGAACGCGAGGTCGACGCCCAGCAGCGGGACGTCGACGAGGCAGAACCCGAGGCAGCGGCGGCAGCACACGTCGCCGCACTGTTCGGAGTCGCTCACAGGGTCAGAGATGCGGGCTTGCGCCTCACGGACGAGAGGGAACGCGCACGTACGACGCGGCAGTGGTGCTTCCAGCGGAGCAGCGTGAACTTCTTGAGGCAGATGCCGCAGCGGAGCGCGCGCGCGTCCGTCTTCCAGGCCGAGATGGCGACGCCTGGCACGACGCGGGGGCCGCCGCGCGCGGCCTGCGCCGAGCCGTAGAGCTCCGCGAACGGGAAGGGTGGTCCGTTGTCCATCTCTGGTCTTGGAGACTGTGGAGGGGGCGGCGGTGATGGCGGTTGCCGACCGCGCGGGGAAACGACGAGTGAGTATCGCCCGTCGGGAGTTGAAGAGGAGCACTCAGACAAGGAGCTGCCAGGTGTGAACGCGACGGTGTTGGGGGGTCAACGGTCTTCCCAAGCGCATGGGAGTTGCCGTGGCTACTTCCCAGCGCGTGGTGGATCGCATCGGCAAGTCGCATGGTGCTCGGCGGGTGAAAAACACGCGCATGGGGTCTGGAAGCAACGGCCATTTCCCGGCGTGGTTGTTGTCTGTTTCGCTCTCGGTGCGGGTTCTCCGCGCCTTCCCATGTCGCCTTCGTGCGTTGCAACTTTGGCGATGATGCTCTGAAGACACGCAGGGCTAATTCCGGTCCCTCCAACAGACTGCCAGCGCTTGGAATAGCTTTCGTCGAGAGGAGAGGCGCGAGGCATTCGCACCGCCTTGGCGAAAGCGTGTAAACGCAGCTCGGCGCAATGCAAGACGGCGGCGTCTCGACGCTCGTGCTCATCGGCGACTGTGAGTTCGAGCTCCGAGTGTCGTCCGGTCACGTCAGCTTCCCCGAATGGACAAGCCAGCCACCGGCGGAGCTGTCCGCGAGGATTTCGTTGTCACTAGTGCCACGCGACTCGACCTCGGACGCGACTCAGGCGGCGCGTCTTCCGGTCATCGTCACTCCGCCGGCGACGGCCCGTTTCCAGCTGGCGATAGCAGCGGATGATGTCGCGGCGAGCTCCAGCACGGGGCCGTTGATGCCATTGCTGCACTCCGACCGGTCGGTGACCTACGTGGTCGAGTTCCTGCCGCCATCGACAGCCGAGAGCGACTTTGCGTGGGATAACTTCCAGGACCATATCGTGGTCCACTCCAAGCTCGGCAAGCTCGTAGTCGCGCTGAACGCCACCAAGCAGAAGCTGCACGACGGTGGCGAGCGCGCTTTCCACCCGCGGACTCTGCCAGCAGTCCGGGCCCCAGCACTCAAGCTGTTCGACTACATCGCTAGGACGAACGCAGAGAGGTCGGACGCGTTGGAAGCGGGCACCGCGGCGCTCCACCGCAGCGAGATGCGCGTCTCTGAGAGCTTCAACGGCGCCAGGCGGACGTCAACACAGGTGCTGGAGCCACTGCCGCCCGTCGCAACTCTAGGGTCGCGCCCGAGCTCCCGCGACATCGACAGGAGTGGCCGCCGCGCAGTCTCACCATCGCAACCGGCGGCTGTGCAAGGCGAGAAAGCGGACGCTCAGTCGACGATGCCGCCTGGGATCAGCTCGCTCAAAGAAGCGCGCGCCGTCATCTCGCAGCTCCGAGCGCAGCACTTGACGTCTCGCCGCGGCGCGGCGACTGCGAAGGCGCCATCGATCTCGAGTGGCGTTGCCTCTGGCGGCTGCAAGGACGACGCCAGCCCCGAGGCCCACGTTGAGGCGGCGAAGCGGGAGCTGGACGCTTTCCACAGCGTCGTGGCGACCGCCAAGCAGCGCGTGGCGAGCGAGACCGCGGCCGCCAAAAGCGAGCTGTGCTACTACGAGCAGTTCATACCAAAGGCGGCGGCCGGGAAGCCTTCGACCCCTCCACAAGGCGCGACGCTGGGTCCGTCAGGGCTGTCGTCCTCCTCCCTCTCGTCTGCGGGTCTGGGCACGAGCAGTTCGAACCAATCGAAGGCCAAGAAGCGAGCGACGGGGAAGCTGCCAAGCCTCGGCCCAGACAGCAGCGCGTCGGCTGTCAGCAAGGCGGAGAACAACCAGGAGCTGTCGCCGAGGAAGAGCGGCACTCCGACGCAACGAGCGGCCACCGAGAAGGCATCGAACGAGCGGAAGCGGGCATCGTTGGCTGCTCGGCGAGCTCCTGACGCCCCGCGAACGCAGCTGCAGCAGCCACGACGCGTCCATGCAGCTTCAACGGGAGCCGGCGCTTCATCAACCGCCCGACAAAGCGGTTGGGTAGCATCCGCCCGATCGCTCGACACTGCCAAGAGTCCAAGAGTCCAGGTGCCGTCCAAAGCGCGGGGGATGAGAGCGCCGCCGCTCCAGCAGCAGGCGGAGGACGAGAGCGACGAGCTGAGCGACTTTGACGACGCGGAGATGGATGCGGCGCCCGAACTGCCAGAGGAGCTGACGGGCGTGGCCGCGCTCGAGCACGAGCAAGGCGACGTGGACTGCGAAGCGGATGTGTATTACTGACGCCTGCGCATTCCAAGCGACCGCGCGTCGACCCACCAAGGGCGGACGCCGCATCAGCTGCCGCGGTAGGTCGAGTAGCCGAACGGGTTGATGAGCAGCGGCACGTGGAAGTGCTGCGTCGGGTCCTTGACGACGAAGGCGACCTCGACGCTCGGGTAGAAGAACTCGGCCACGCCGACGGCCTCGAAGTACTCGCGCGTGGCGAACACGACGCGGTACGAGCCGGCCTCGAAGCGCTCGCCCTGCGGCACCAGCGGCGCCTCGACGCGGCCGTCCGCGTTGGTCCGGCCGGCGCTGACGCTGCGCCACGCGCCGTCCGCGCCGAGCGCCTGCAGCTCGACGCGCATGCAGGCGGCCGGGCAGCCGCGCGCCGTGTCCAGCACGTGCGAGGTGACGGGCGAGCGGTAGGCCATGGAGGGGGCGGGGGCGGGGGCGGTCGCGGGCGCCTGCAGGTGGCGACGAACGGTCGACAGGCGGCGCTGCGTCGGCATCGAGCGGCGGTCGGCCGGCGGGGGGTCGCGAATACAAATGCGAATGCGAATGAATGCGATCGCAAATGCATGTGATTACGAGTGAATGCGAAAGCGCTCCCAGAGCGATCTTGTAAACATCTCTATTTCTATTTCTATTTCTAAATGAAACACTATGATATGAAACGTGTCCCGGATGTTCCACTTCTGGTCAGGCGAGCGCGTCTGAAGCTTCTTCAACTGGTGCGGCCGGAGCTGCCCAGACCTTCCATTTGGGATTCGTCCTTGCGACTGTTAGTACTCCTACAAAGCGACCATGGCGGACAAGCTGGCGCTCATGCGGCGCCACTGGGACACGTTCGCGGCGCGCTTCACCGAGACGGCCAACAAGCGCGCGACGCTGCAGTGCGCGCGCGAGCTGCACGCGCACATGCAGCTCGAGAGCGCGGCGCGCGTGCTCGAGGTGGGGGCGGGCGGCGGGCTCGGCTCGCTCGACATTGCGCAGCGCATGGACGCGGGCGCCGGCTCCTCCTCCGGCCGCAAGGCGCTCACGGTCACGGACTTCTCGCCCGCCATGCTCGAGATCGCGCGCGAGAACCTCCAACCCGTGGCCGACGCCGGCCTGATCGACCTCTCGTGCGCCGAAGCCAACGGTGCGAGCCAACATCCATTGCACTAACCATTGCGGGCTTGCGTTAGTGTGTACTGACGCTGTGGACGGCCAGCGCTGGACCTGGTGGCCATCGAGACGGGCTCAGTGGACCGGTACGTCTCGGGCCTGACGCTGCAGCTCGTGCCGGACGCGGACGCCATGCTGCGCGAGGCGAGGCGCGTGCTCGCACCGGGGGGACTCGCCGGCTTCACGATCTGGGGCTCGCCCGAGCGCAGCGGCTTCTTCACCATCAACGCGGCCGCCAATGCCGAGCTGGGGCTCGAGCCGGCCGGCGAGCATGGCAACTTCGCGCTCGGCAAGGACCTGGACGCGCTGCGCGCGCGGTTCAAGGCCGCCGGGTTCGCCGACGTGCGCGTCTGGGCGTTCCAGTGCGTCGCCGAGCACTGGAGCGGCGCGGCGTTCGCCGAGTTCCACCGCGAGGCGTTCCCGCTCGGGCCGAACGAGCGCGAGCTGGGCGACAAGCGCCTCAAGGTCGTCGAGCGCCTGGCGGACGAGTGGTTCGCGACCAGAGGCTTCCCTATCGGCCTCGAGACGTACCTCATCCTGGCCAAGCTCTAGTTCGAGCTAGAGATACACACTGGTGAGAGCAGAGAATACAGACGGTCTCCGATTACGCTCGAGCAATGGCTCATCTTCGGAGAGGACGCGCTCTCTTCGGTCACGACTGACTGACTGACTGCAACGGCACTGACTGCATGAGACCGTGCGGATCGGTCCCCGAGTGTCAGGCGGGGGCGTGATCCGCGGCCGGTCGACTAACCGATGACTCTCCGTCACCAGAGAAAATCCTCGGTCCGCCAGCCAGCCATGCATCCATCATCTAGCCGGGACAACCGATCGACCGACGCACAAGCCAACAGCCGCCCACACACGCGCACCGACGAGTTGAGAAGCAGTAGCTTGAGCGGTTGCATGCTCGGCGCTGGCGAGTCCGACCACTGCAGAGTAGGTATCCAGAGCGTTCTTTTCGACCAATCAAAGGAGACTTATAGTGGATAACGCGCGTTTCATTGGCGGAAATGTGGCGAACCCGCCCTGTCACAGTGATCGACGGGCTGTCGCAACGCCACGTCGTACCCATCAACGCCGCTGCACCGCGAGGCTGAAGTATATCACGTTGAAGTGATATGGTAGGTGAGGAGCAGGCTGATTGATGTGCATACGCTACACTGGGGACGCCTGACGAGCATTCAACAATGGCGCCGACTGCTCCTGATGATGCTTCCTCGGACTGCTGGATAGTGCAAGGGGAACTAGACTGGCGCACCGCCGGATGGGAGCGCGAGCATCTCAGAGTCACTCGTCTCGACGCCGAGCGTTTCCAGCGTCGTCGAGCTGGCCTTCGACTCCACGCTCGTCCAGCTACTGTAGTCCCGGTCGCCTGCTCATTATCCGATTCGCCTCCAGCCGCATCCGCCCCTCCTCCCCACGCGACCAGCATGCAGTTCGCCTCGACCGCCAAGCTCGTCGAGCGGTCGTTCGCGTCGCCCACCAGCCGCCGCTGCGCTCTCGGCGCGCTCCAGAGCCAGCGGTTCGCCGCCTCGCACTTCTTCTCGACGGTGACGACCGCGTCGTTTCATTCGGTGGCCCCCGAGGCGGAGGACGCGACCAACGAGCCGGCGACCAAGCCGCACTTCACGCAGACGCTGCCTGGGCCGCACAAGTACGCGCCGGACGCCACGGCCGTCGCCACCGCCGCCAACGGAGAGCCCGTGTGGGACAACCCGATCAACCACGCCGTGTACGACCTGGACAAGATCGCCACTATCCCGCAGACTCACCACGAGATCTCCAAGATGCACGAGCGCGTCGCGTTCTACGCCGTCAAGGCGGCGCGGTCGGGCTTCGACTGGGCCTCGGGCTACCGCGGGCCGGGCGGCGCGATGACGGAGCGCGACTGGCTGCACCGCTGCCTGTTCCTCGAGTCCGTCGCCGGCGTGCCGGGCATGGTCGGCGGCATGCTGCGCCACCTGCGGTCGCTGCGGCTGCTGCGCCGAGACTACGGCTGGATCCACACGCTGCTGGAGGAGGCCGAGAACGAGCGCATGCACCTGCTCATCTTCATGAACCTCAAGCAGCCCGGCTGGTTCTTCCGCTCGCTCGTCATCGGCGCGCAGGGCGTCTTCTTCAACGCCTTCTTCCTCACCTACCTCGTGTCTCCGCGCACGTGCCACCGGTTCGTCGGGTACCTGGAGGAGGAGGCCGTCAAGACGTACTCGAGCCTGCTCAAGGACATCGAGGACGGACACCTGGACGAGTGGAGGGCCAAGGAGGCGCCGCTGATCGGCCGCACGTACTACAAGCTGCCGGAGGACGCCAAGATCTTCGACCTGATCAAGTGCATCCGCGCGGACGAGGCCAACCACCGCGACGTGAACCACACGTTCGCCGATCTGGACCAGAAGAAGGGCGTCAGTCCGTTCGTGTTCGGCCACCACCACTAGCGTGGCGGCTCAGCATCCCGTTGGAAGGAGCCGACGCGTCTCGTTATCTTGCACGCTCCATATGAACACGAAACACGCCGAGGCGTTTGCTTGTTTGTCTTGTGAATTCTCTCGTGACCTTAAGTCTCAATGGCGGTGACCGCGGTCGCCACGACCGAGGCGACGATGCAGAGCACGCCAGTGATCCACGAGAGGAAGCGCGCGCGCGGCCTCTGCGTGACAAGCGCGAACGTGTGGGCCACTCTGGCGGCGGAGTAGACGACCATGAGGACGGAGGAAAGCGAGCGGCTGACGCCGACCGCGATGGCCGCCCAGAAGACGACGAACGCGACCGGGATGGACTCGAGGTCGTTCTGGACCGCGCGCTTCCAGCGAGCCTCGACCTCCATCGCTCGGCGGACCTGCGGGTCCACAGTAACGCCCTCGGGTGGCCGGACGCCCTGGACCGGGTTGCCCTTGGCCATGGGCAGGCTGTTATCTTCCGGCCCGCGCGTGCCGGCGCTGAAGGCCTTGCGTCCCTGGATCATGGTCGTCGCCAGGAACTTGATGTACATGACGCAGGCGCAGAGGGCGTAGACGCGCACGTCGGTGGCCACCATGGCGGCTGATGCAGTGTATGTCGGAGTCTGGGAACGGCCTTGGGGGCTTCGGCGCTGGAGGACAAGTGAGTACGGACCGACGGCGCCACGAGAAGCGATGCGACGCCATGGAACTCGAAGACACGGTCGGCTCGCGCCTGACCTCGCCGGAGAAACAGACCCGAGAGCCGAGCACAGGCTTGGCTGAAACAGCAGCGCGTCTGACCGCCGCCGGACCGATCGCGAGCTAATTGCAGCCTTGGGATCGGGCAGGTGCTGTAGAACACGGTCGCGAGTCGAAACGGGAGGCCGACGAACGAGCCAGGACGGTCCACAGCAGCGCTCGTTGGTTCCGCGAAGCGCTGGAGACTGGTAGGACAACGGGCTGCCATGGACCTGAATCGCCTACGCGTCGCCAAGTAGTGCTGGCTTGTGTGACCGTCGATGGTTCTCCACTTAGAGAGACTGTGGACATGTATGCAGCGGATGGTCGAAGCGACAGTCATCCGCCGTCGGAGCGGGGGCGTCGTCGGACAAAGGTCGATGCCTCGAGAGAGACCTATCACTATCGATTTTGCTTGACTGACAAGCGACACCACGAGGCGGTGGTCATGGCGATCTGCACTGCAAGTATGCAGATGGGTGTCTCTCTATCAAGTGGGCTCGTGGCACGTGGGGCATTCGATCTTCATGCACATGGCTGGCTCGTGGTGGTGGTGGTGGTGGTGTGGATTGACTTGCTGCGGAATGATCACAAAGCACAGCGGCTGGTGTCTTACAGGCAACGGAGGGCGTTGTCGGAGAAGCTGGACGCGGACAAGCTGGGTACAAGTGCTCAGCTTGCGCCTGACCTCGCCTGACCTCGCCTGACCGCGGACTCAACGACACGAACGGCTTTTCGTCACCTGGCTGCGAGTTCATTTAGTAATGCTGATCCGGCCAGTGACTGCGACATCACCGGTCAGGCCGCTGGAGAACAAGCGAGCTATCTTTGGGCGGCGCTACGACCGCAGATACAACACCGAAGGTGGCGGTTTGTCCAGGCGGACGCGATCAAGACCAAGGAGTACGTGTGACCGAGACACACAGCGTCCCCCCGGCGGAAGATCACTCCTGGCTGCACTTTGGCGTTGTAGCCGGCCCTTTACCCCCTCATCCAAGCGGCTCAACGCGCGGCGCCTCAAGTAGCGATCATACTTTGATTCGTTATTGCAGCTATGAACGATCGACCGGGCCGGCATCCCGTCTCCCGGACCCGAAGAAGGACGACCCTCGCGGCCGGCTCTTCCGTCGCCGCGGCCTGCTCGGGACGCGCGGCTTAGTGCTTGCCGGTCTTCCAGTTGGGGCAGCGGTCCGCCTCGCTCACGCCTGCACAGAGCGCCAGCAACAGCCAACAACAGACTCGGGTCAGCCGCTTACCCAACCAACGCGATGCCCGCGCGCGACGGCCGACGTACCCGAGAGCGCGGTCTCAATGTGCTGGCCGCAGCCCTTCCAGGTCGGCTTGTGGCACGTGGGGCACTCGACCTTCATGCACATGGCGGGCGGGGAATGCTGCTGCTGGCTGGTAAAGGTGCTTGGGCTTGGGGGCTTCAACGCAAGATGCGGAGTGGCGCGCCGCCTGCCGCCATTTCGGGCCGCTCGCCGTCCCGGCGTTGGCCCCCTCAAAGGTGATCGCGCCTGACCAATGTGCCTGACCTTTCGAACCGTCAGCAATAATTACACAAATAGTCACTTTAAAAATCTACCGTGTTTTTATTTTTTTCTGGTTTCGAAATGTCGTGTCTTGGTACCAAATATGAGAACTTTTGTCGGAAGTGGTGCACCCCAGTGTTTATTTTAATGTTCACTGTCACGACGGTTTTGTAACAATCTGAAAAGACGCCCTGTTTGGAAAATTGGAATTTTGGTGTAAAATACACGAAATAATACTGGTCGGAAGACGCGAAGCGACGCGAGAAGCATCCCATCAACGTCAACGGCGTCGTTCATAGTCCCAAGAACTCGATGCTAGCGACGCGGTTCCTGCTCGGGTGCTCGGCCGTCGGCCCCCACGCGCGGCGCGCGGTAGCTAGCGGCTTCCTGTCCATCGACAGCCTCGGCCTCCTGGCCCGACCGCTGGCGACGCGACCGCTGGCGACGCGACCGGAGCGCGAGCCGGCGCAGAACGTGCCGCTGCCGCATTTCACGCAGACGGCGGTGCGATTCCCGGTGCAGACGGCGAGCCAGCAGGCCGCGACGGCCGAGGCGGTGTGGGACAACCCGACACCGCACCCGGTGTACGACCTGGAGAAGATCCAGACGGTGGCCATGACGCACCACGAGGCCGCCGAGCTGCACGAGCGCGTCGCGCTCTACGCCGTCAAGGCCATGCGCAAGGGCTTCGACTGGGCCTCGAGGTACCGCGGGCCCGGCGGGAGCATGAGCGAGACGGACTGGCTGCACCGCTGCCTGTTCCTCGAGACCGTGGCCGGCGTCCCGGGCATGGTGGCGGGGATGGCGCGCCACCTGCGCTCGCTCCGGACGCTTCAGCGGGACTACGGCTGGATCCACACGCTGCTGGAGGAGGCCGAGAACGAGCGCATGCACCTGCTCATCTTCATGAACCTCAAGCAGCCCGGCTGGCTGTTCCGCCTGATGGTGCTGGGGGGCCAGGGCGTCTTCTTCAACGCCTTCTTCGCCGCGTACCTCGTGTCTCCGCGCACATGCCACCGGTTCGTCGGGTACCTGGAGGAGGAGGCCGTCAAGACGTACTCGAGCCTGCTCAAGGACATCGAGGACGGACACCTCAAGGTCTGGGAGCAGACGCAAGCCCCTATGATCGCCCGCCGGTACTACAAGCTGCCGGAGGACGCCAAGATCTTCGACATGATCAAGTGCATCCGCGCGGACGAGGCCAACCACCGCGACGTGAACCACACGTTCGCCGATCTGGACCAGAAGAAGGGCGTGAACCCGTTCGTGACGGTCGGCAAGTAGGAAGCGCGGGGCTTCCGCCTCGACATGGAGGTGCTGAGTGTGCGAGCGTGAGAGACAAAGGAGGAGGATGATGATGTGAGGAGTCGAATTGCATTCGCCTTGGCGCTTATCTAGTGGGAGAAGACGGAGACGACGGCCGAGGCGCCGGCCGCGAGGATGCAGAAGCTGCCGCCCAGCCAGGCGTACATGCGGGGGCCCGGCCGGCCCGCGGCGAACGCGAGCGTGTGCGTCAGCCGCGCGGACGTGTAGGCGACGAGCAGGCCCGAGGTGACGGCCGGGCTGGTCTTGGCGGCGATGGCGGCCCAGAAGACCACGAAGGCCATGGGCATGGACTCGAGGTCGTTCTGGATGATGCGCTTCCAGCGCTGCTCGGCCTCGACGGCCGCCTTGACGACCTTGTCGTCCGGCACCTGCCCGGGCGCCATGGGCAGCGACCGGTCCTCCGCCAGCCGCGTGCCGGCCTTGAACGCCATGCGGCCCTGGATCATGGTCGTCGCCAGGAACTTGGCGTACAGCACCGACGCGCACACGGCGAACACCTTGACGTCGGTCTCGCCGGCCTCGAGCAGCATGGCTGGCGGGCGGATGGGCACTGAAGTAATAGGAGAGAGGAGAGGGCGACGCGGACGGTTGGGTTGTGAGCTCGGGACGGCCCGAGCCGGCTGCCAAAGTCGGCGGTTCCCGCTCCATTCGCTATCACTATCGTCGACTATTCGTATCGGATAGTTAGCGTCATGAGCGGTCGCTTTCGCGTGTGGTCGGTCAGGCACTCGGTCAGGCAGTTAACGCGCCTCAACTCGAGCCTGTCTATACGTCGAGCGAGGTCAGGCGCTTCGAGACCGCCCGCCTGCTCGCCGAGACGGCGGCGTCCGCGAATGGGAGCGCGCTTCCTGCGTGACAGCGACGCTTGGGCGCCGCCTGATTGCTCGTGCAAGGTCAGGCGGCTGCCTTTGTACCGTGACGGACACTTTAGCTTCCCCGACGGAAAAACAGGCCACAGCCGTAAACACCGTTACATCAGCGGTCAGGCTTGGCGTGGTACATGCACGTGCTACGCCCCTCACTCCACTTCAACGTTATCTCAGTCCATATTCAACACTTTTTCACGATTTACGGGTCAATCTCAATTTTTAGTCCGTAAATATAATATCCCACAAAACCCTGTCCAAACAATTGACTAGCCACACCGGAATGGCGAGCGCTCGGCGTCGCAATGGGCGGCGCGCCGACGCCGCGTCCGCCGCCGCGCCGCCGCTCCCCGCGGAGCTCCTGGCGCGCGTGATGCGTCTGCTGACGTGGCACGAGACCAGCGCGATGGCGCGCGTGTGCTCGCGCTGGCGGGCGGAGGTGCGGGCCGCGGCGAGCGCGCAGTTCGAGTGGCGCTGCACCAGTCTTCTAGCTGCGGATGCGGCGTCCGAGGCGGGCCCGGCGGCCATGCGGGACGCCGAGGCGCGGCTGGCGAGCGGCCACGGCGCGTGGGCGGACACGGAGTTCCCGCCGCAGCTGGTGCTGCTGGCGGCGCGCACGACGGACCCGCGGCCGTTCGTCAGAGGCGCCTACTGGACGCGCCTGGTCGCCGCCATGGAGCGCGCGCGGCTGCTGCCACCGCGTTGCGTGGTGCTTGGGACGCTCTCCATGACCGGCAAAAGCAGTAGAAGAGGCGATGATGGTGATGGAGATGGAGACGCGCTGCAGGTGACGGCCGCGCACCTGCCGGGGACGGAGCTGGCGACGGCCACGTTCGAGCGCAAGGAGCTGCGGCAGAGCGCTCGCTGCGGCGGCGTGGACGCCGCGTTCCCCGCTTGCAGCAGCAGCGACGGCGGCGCCGGCTTCCTGGTCTTCTCGGCCAACCGGCAGAGCGCCGAAGAGCTGGTCGCGGCGGTCGGCGGCTGGGGTGCGGCGGCGGGCGGGGCGATCGCAGGCGCGGTGCTCCCTCATGCAGACTGCTCCAGCCCCTTGATGCTCTACCAGCGAGACGCGTTGCGGCCGAAGCCAACGGCGAAGACGACCAAGAAGAAGGAGGGTGAGACCCGACGCAATGGTCACACGAGACAGGTGGTGCGCCTAGGACGACACCGCGGCAGACCGGCGTCTCCGTCGACCACTGCCATGGACGCGCCGCTTGCTCGGGTGCAGTTCCCGTCCAACCTTGTGCTTCGGCTCGCTGGCGGCCGGCTGCGGCTGCGAGCGTGGACGGCGGGCGGCTTTGCGCCAGTGACGCCGGTCGTTCGCTGCTGCGGCTCGCCGTTCGCTGATGCGATGGCCCAGGCGGTTGTCTACCACCAAGTGGAAGTCCATCGCAGCCTTCCAGAGCCTCTCAGCCATGCAAGCCAGCCCAACAATGGTGCCCTTGGCGCCGACGTCGGGCTCGTGTGCTCGCTGCGGGAGCTCGTGCGGGCGCGCATGGACCTGTCGAGCGACCAGACGCTCAAGATCGTGTCGAGTCGAGACCCAGACGCCCTCGAGCGCTGCTTTCCGCCGTCCCCCGCCGTCCCGACGAGCAGTTCGGACGACTTGGAGACGATCGACTGCATCTACAGCGCGGCCGACGACGCCATCTTCTCGCTGGGCGAGCGCAGATGGGAGCGCGACGCGTTCGGCGTTGTGATGGGCCGTGGTGGCGGCGACTGGCGCCGGCAGGAGGCGCAGCGGGCGATCGAACTCGCTCGCCGCGAATGCGAGTCGCGCGGCGAGCTGCCCTTTGGTTCGCTGGCCGCGTCGTCGGTCTCCTTGTCGGTCTCCTCGTCGATGAAGTCGGGCTCGCCGCTGCAGCTGGCGGCGATGGCGACGGAGCTGGCGATCGGCCCGGACGTCCGCTCGAGTCGCCCGTCGGTGCAACTGCACGCCGCAAGTGGCGTGCTTCTCTGCGTCGCGCCAGCGGAGAAAAGCTGTTCGAATTGAATAGAATCAGTCGCGTCGACGTCCCTCGTGAATGAATAGTGACATGCATCACCGAGACAGCGCTCTCGGCCGCCAGTGCTCACCGCAGGCGAGTCGGCACGGACGGGTTACCATCTCGACTGGTCCGGCGGGAACACGACTCGGTCGGCGTAGCGGCCGGCGTCCCGCTCGCTCTCGCGGTTCTTGTCGGTCTCTCGCCCTGGCGCGACATCACCCGGCGGCGGGTGGTCCACTGGCCGGCCTCCGTACCAAGGCGCGTCGCGGTCGCGCTCCCACTCCCCGCCGTCGCTCCAGCCCCACTCGCGTCGGCGGCTCCAATCGCTCGGCGCGCTGTCGCGCTCCCAGTCGCGGTGTCTCCCCCAGTCGCTGCTGTGGCTCTGGTCACGCCCCCAGCTTCCGCCGGCGCCGCGGCCCCAGTTCCCGGGCTGCTCCGAGCGATCAGTGTCACGCGTCCAGTCCGGGGCACGCGGGTACCGGGCGCTGCTCGACTGGAGGCGCTGGAGCATCTCCGACAGACTCCGGCCCTGGCGCTCAACAAGCCGCTCGATGTGCGAAGCGCCGCCGTTGTCGGCTGGGAGCCGCGCCTGGATCGCCGTGTAGATCGAGTCGAAGAACTGCTTGCGGTCGTTGGCGCGGTCGCGGCGGAAGCGCTCCAGCAGCCCCTCAAACTGGGCGTTCTGCTTTTGGATCAGGGTCACTATAAACTCGGACGAAGGGGGAAGCTCGGCAACGTTCTCGCGGCGGCTGGAAGCGTATGCACGCTGGCGCTTGGAGCGCGGCGCTCTCGAGAGCGATGAGGACGATGAGTACTCCTCGTCATCACTCGCTTGGAGCCGCCGATCGTCACTGTCACTGTCGCCGTCCGAGTCCGCTGACATCTGCGACCGACGCGACGACGAATCGTTCGACAACTCGTCGTCGTGCATTCTGCGTGCCTTCGCCGCGCCGGTACGAGCTGCAAGTGGCAGGCCTTGGCGGTGCTTTCGCCGCAGAATGTCCCGCGCGATCGCCGCGGCGTCTTCCGGGTTGCCGTACCGAGCCTTCACCACGCGGTCCTCTTGAGGCGAAGACCCCGAGAGCGCTCGCTTTCGCATCTTCTTCGCCATCGGCTTCTTTGGCTTGGCGGCGACATCTCCGTCCTGGTGTTTTGGCCGAGCAGCAGCGTCCATGCGTGAGATGAACCCGAGCAAGTCGTCGTCCATGTCTGCGAGCCCGTTCAGGTTCGTGTGAACGTTGCACACGGACGCCATAATTGTGCGGCGCTCACTCACGTCCAACTCGAACCAGCGCGGCCACTGGTTGCTGGCAGCGTTCTTGTCGAACGACCGAATGAAGTCGTACGAGTCGATCATGTTGCGAGCGCGAGTGACGGCAGCCTGCAGCGGCCGCGTCCCCCCGAGCTCTCGGTATCGGTCGAACAGCGCCTGCTTCTGCTCCTCACTCAGATACTGCCCCGTGGGTCGGTTGCTCAGCAGTCCAGAGCACGCTCGCGCGAGCAATAGCAACTCGCGCTTGGTCCACCCATGGCCCTTTGCCATCTGCTTCTTCAGCTTGTTGGCAGTGTTGGCTACCGGGCGATCGCCCTTGCCGGTCGCTACGCCGGACTGCTTCGCGCGTGGCTTCATCTTGGTTGGCGGGGAGGGCTTTGTGTCGCTGCGCTTCCGCTTTGCACTCACTGGTGCGGCCTGAATCTTTGAAGCCGCAGGAGGCGCCGCCAGAGCAGCGTGCGGCCCGACCAGGTTCTTGACAGCGTCGTCTGCCTCCTCCTCGTCCTCGTCCTCCTCCTCTGCGTCATCGTCTGCATCGGAGTCGCTTCCCGCTTTTTCGGCTTTCCTCTTCCCCGCAGCCTTCGAGGATGGCGACGGCTTCGACGCCTTGTCTGGCCGCTCCATCAGATCCACAACCTTCATGAATATATCTTTGGTCAGCTCCAGGTGGGCGCCGCTACGCCACACCCGTAGCAACTCGATGCGCTCATCTTCCGGCTGGTCAATCCACACAGGCTGGTTCGCACGCTGACGAGTAGTGTCGTATTCCTTGATGCGGGCGTACAAATTCTTGATAGAGTTCATCTTGGCGCGCATCGCAGGTGCGCTTCGGCGTATTGAACCGCCTTCGAGAGCTGAGAACCGCTTGTACGCATACTTCGATAGCGCAGTGATGTTCATCGCATCCTCAAACTGCGTCGCGTACTTCCACGCTTTCAGCAGAGATGCCACTTCTCCGTCCGTCCACGCATTGTTCTTTAGCGGCTTGCTTCCGGCATACGGAACCACGCTCGACACCTCCGCCTTGTCTTTCCGTAGCACATCCTTGTCAACTCGAGGGACCTTCTTCCGCTTGATATCTCCTTCGTTGCTGTTTCCTCCAGGCTCTCCCCCACTCTTCATATCTGCGCTCTTGATACTCAGAGGGTCGGCAATAAGGCTGTCGCTACTGGGCGCCTCAGGGCTCAAAGGGAACGACGTGCGCTGGATAAGCGCATACATCTCGGTGTCGAGGTCGACAAACTTGCGGGGAGGAACCGTGCAGCGCTCGTACGCTCGCTTCTGGATCAACGTCAGGTCGAACCAAGGCGCTTCATCGCGCAGCCCGTCATTGTACGCCTTGATGTAGTTGAACGAGGCCAGGATGATCTGCCACTGCCGACCCAACTCCTTCAGGCTGCGCGTGTGGACACTAGCATCCCCATCCTTCGCCGATTTCGCCCGCGCAGCCGAAAACAGCTCAAAGATCCGAGCCTCGCGGTCCGACGTCGACAGCTGGCTTCCGTCGGCTGCAGAGTCAGCCGCCTCAGCACATGCTCGGACCAAATCCCACGACTCTTCTCGCGACCAGACCGGTATCTTTGGCGTCGCCGGAGCTTCTTCAGCGTTTGCCGCGTCCCGATCAGAGTCGTCCTCTTCCGCGGCGTTGTTCCGGGCCTCTTCCCGCAGTCTCTTGTCATTCTCCCGCATGCGCTTCTCCAAAGCCTTGATACGGGTAACGTCCACGAGCATGCTCTCAGAAATGTCGAGGGCATTCGCGTTCTGCCACGACTTCATAATCGCCGCCCTCTTTGAGGCCGGCAGAGCGCTAAACCGCGCCCCTCCCTTGCGCTCCTGCTGGTCGTTGTACTCGTTGATGTGCATGCTGGAAAACTTTAGCGCACTGCGCTTGCTCATAAGCGCAGATCGGTTGCGGGTGGGCTGTCCCCCCTGCAGCTTCCCAAACTCGCGGAGAACCTCGTCGGGGAGCGGGGTCGACAGCTTCTCGGGCTTCTGCAGCATCTTCATGACCGCGATCTCCCACGCTTTGACACTGAGCTCCAGCTCTTCGTCGGTCCACTGTCGCCGACCGCCATTGGCCAACGGCGATTTCTTTTCGCTCGTCGGCTGTACGATCTTGGGCTGCTGCGGCGCCTTTGGTTTCTCCTCCAGCTCATTCTTGTCCACGTTCCCGGCCACTGGCTTTGAGCTCCGTGCAGCAGCAGTCGGGTCCTGTTTCTTTAGAGCAGGAGTAGCATCCGATCTATCCCCCTGGCTCGATCCGCGCTGCTGTTGGGTGGCTGTCCGCTTGTTCTCTGTCGTTGCCTTAACACTCTCCCCTGGCGAATCCACTCGGTCCTGTGTCCGTTGACTTGTCCCCTCAGCTTCTCCCCCGTCCGCTGCCTCCGACGGAACTGGAGACTTCCCCAGCGACGACGGCAGAGGCGGTGCCGAGCGCATCCGCACCACGATCGCCTCGTCGTCCGGCTTGGACGCAGCCTTGGAGGCCACCTTGGCGTCCGGCTTGGATACCGCCTTGGAAGCCACCTTGGCGACCGATTTGGACGCCGCCTTGGATGCCGCCTTGTCACCCGGCTTGGACGCAGCCTTGGAGGACGGTTTGTCGTCACTCGCGCCACGCTTGGGCTTGGCGGGCTTGGCGTGCTTGGCGTGCTTGGCGGCGTCCGCCACGTCCGGGCTGTCCAGCTGCCGCATCATGGCCGCGTTCTCCTTGTAGACCTTGAACACGCGCGTGAGGCCGGCGTACATCTTGGCGCTGAGCTCGAGCACGGCGGCGTTGCGGCTGCGCCAGCTGCGCATGACCTCCTGCTTCTGCAGGTAGTGCAGCTCGAAGAAGAGGCGGCCGCCCACCTGCCGCTGGTGCACGTCGAAGCCCTCGACGAGCAGGAAGGACGAGCGCAGCGCCACGCACTTGGCCGCGACCGCGCGCGGCTTGCGCGTCGGCCGGCCGCCCTGCTGCCCCTGGAAGTGGTGGTAGATGGATGCGCTGACGTCGTCCGCGCCGTCGCTCGCCGGCCGCAGCTCGGCCACAGCCGCCTCCCACGCCTGCACCAGCAGCTCCAGCTCCCGCGTGGACCACGCCGCGCCGCGCGCCGACAGCCGCGCCGCCGCGTCCTCCATGCCCTCGGTCGCGACGCCTTGCTACTCCTCGTAGCTTGGTCCCTTGCTTCCTCCGTTCCTCACTCGGGTTCACTATGAAGAAAGGACGGGTCGCCGGCCGTCTTCCGCGGAAACGTACCCCCAGCGGGGTACGCTGCTGGTGGGTCCCTGTAGAGGGAGGATACGGTGGACTCACGGACACTGTACAGGGAGCCGTGATCTTTCCCCTCCGACGTGGCAAGACCAAGTCGCGCGAGGAAGCCGAGCGAGCGAGGAAGGGAAGCGACTGACTGACTGGCCGACCGACCGCCGCGCGCGTACCCCGGCAAGCCCAGGCGCCCGCCATGTCGTCCGCCGTGTCCCAGTTCTACATCCTGTCGACTCGCGGGGACACGATCATCTTCAGCGACTTCCGCGGGGACATGGAGAGCAACACGGCCGAGGTGTTCTTCCGCAAGGTCAAGTTCTGGGAGAAGG
>JAADXX010000560.1:0-19368 GCA_023338025.1 Phytopythium oedochilum | reverse complement strand
GTACGCACTCTCCGGGTTCAGCGACCAGACGAACCCGCCGGCCCAGCCCGGCTGCTTGATGACCTCGAGCGTGAAGTCCGTGCACCGCTTGGTCGTCTTCATCGGGTGCGCGTCCTTGGCGTACAGCCCGCCGAACTCGCCGAGCAGCAGCGCCGGACCCGTCTCACTCGCGAGGAAGCCGAACATGTCGTCCATCGTGGCCTTGATGCGGCCACGAAGGGCGTCGTCGTCCAGCTCGATGTAGCCGGTGATGATGTTGGCAGCACCGACTGTTCCGCCGCCATACAGGTACAGCTGCGGGTTCACAGCGGGCGTGTAATAGTGCGGGGCCCACACGACCTTGTTGGCGATGTCGAACTCGACTTTGAGCTCCTTGGCGCCCTGCAGACCGCCGCCGTACCAGTCGTAGTAGTCAAAGACCTCGCCGTCAATGGTGACTGTATGAGCAGCATTCACGCCCTCGACGAAGCCCATCCAGTTGCTGCAGCCCTCGAGCATCTTGTTGGCGATCCGGGTCGCGCCGGCCGCAAAGTCCGTCGCCGTGCCGTCGCCCCACGTGCCCTTGTACGGCTCGTTCTTGAGGTCCAAACCCATGATGTTCCAGTACTCGTAGCTGCACAGGTTCTCGGTCAAGATCCCAATGGACTTGAGGAAGTCGTCCTCACTCACGTCGGCATTGTACCACAGCGACCCGCTGTCCTGGAACGTCAGCGTGTGCATGCTGATCAACACGCCGATGTTGCGGAACTGCAGCGCCTTGATGATGCTCTTGAGCAGCGACATGTAGTCCTTGGTCGAGACGGCGCGGTTCTCCTGCTTGTTGATCAGCGCGACGTTCGGCTCCTTGTTCTCCAGGATCCACGACACCATGAGCGGCAGTCGGACCGCGTTGAACTTGTTCTTGGACAGGAACTTGGCGACGTGGTACTGCAGCCGTCGCCATCACAACAGACAGAAGAGAGATCAATCCGTCAGTCCATGCAGCCACAAGTCGGTGTGGTTCAAATGTCCAGCGTATGGAGATGTCGACTTACCACACTCGTGCCGTTATCGCTGTTGGCCCAGAGCCCAAACGGCGCGGCCTGGCCCGTCTCCATGCCGAACCAGTTAATGCCCTTGATCTTGAGCGACACCTCCGTCCCGTTGGCCGAGACGGCCACGATGTGGCCGTTCTTGCTCTGGTAGTCCGGGAGCTCGCACGCTACAGCGGCCAGAGACGCAGAGTCAGCCCGCCGCGCTCATCGAGTCCGTCGGTTCGGAACTGGTGCCATTGACCGCTTACCGCTCTTCGGGTACGACTTGGGGTTCCCCACGGCGCCGTCGTCCGAGACGATGTCGTCCTCGGCGACCGTGTCCGTGGTGCCACCGCCGATGTCGAGGTTGTCCGACTGCTTCTGCGCGTACGCCTGTTCCCGGATGGACGCCTCGTCGCTGATGTCCTTGGCGCTCGACGTGATGAGGACCGCGGCGGCGGCCACCACCAGCACGAAGAGCAGCAATCCGGGCCAGACCTGACGCCACCGCACGAATTAATTACCAACCGTCAGAGCGCTCCAACCACCAACACGGCGCGGCCAGCTTCCGCGCCTGAACCGCACCTTGCGGCGGCCCTTGTAGTCCCTCGCGCGCTCGACGTCCTTGCCGGCCGAGGCGATGTCCACGGCCTCGATGTTGCGCTCCATCAGCGAGCCGCGCACGAACACTTCGTGCCCCGGCCCGCCGCTGTCCGAGTGGCGCGTCGCGTATATGTTGGAGCTGCGCAGCATGCCCGAGCTGCGGAAGGCATGGCCGGAGCCGGAGGCGTCCAGGGACGCGCCGCTCGGGTCGAACTCGCCGATGCCCGGCTGCTGGCTCGGCCGGCTGAACTGGTACGACCGCGCGTCGCCGCCGTCGTGCATGACTGCCGGCTATTACAGCACGAGAGAGGGGGGAACGACTCGCCTCGAGGCTGCGTTTCCAAGTGTTGTAGGGCGAGTGTGAGTGTCGCGGCGGTCTCTGCAATTGCGACTCGAACTGGACTCGCGAGCGAGCGGGTCATTAGGAGCAGTACTGTACACTAAACACCGTAACGGTGCCTCTTCTTTCGTGTGGTTGTGTCACACATTGACCTGGCGGCACCCACTTTATGCCGCCTGCTTGCCGTTCGTGACTTGCGTTTTGTATGCCAAGTCAACTCGTTCTACTATTCAGCGCGAAGATTCGGTCCTGGAGATTAAAATACCTTGACGTTTGTATACGACCTTGTAATAAAGCCCCTACCCCTTCTTTTTCATTGTTCGACGAGCGAGGTTTAGGGCAGTCAATCAATAAAAATTGCATGATTCGCGCATAGACTGTCCACTTTCTATACTGTAATTACAGTACCGGTTGAGCTAAATTGCTGCAAACTGGTCAGAGGACAGTCAAAAATATAAATCCAATCAATATTTACGAAATGGTTGGGTTTGAGAGTTAAGTTGCGGTAACCATTATGTATCATACACTAACTAATCTGACTGCATGCCGCCGCAGCGGTCGAAAGCGGGCAGGACGGACGTCGACGCGGCGAAGGACCAAACGCCCGGCTGGAAGCTGCCCACGTGCGCGGCCATCTGCGCGATGGCGCAGCTAGGGCACCACCAGGACACGCAGCAGTCGCTGAACTCGTCGCCCGGGATCTGGAACCGGCTGCGCACCGTGGCGCGCGCGAGCCACACGGGCAGGCTGAAGGCCGCGTGTCCAAGCAGCAGCAGCGCGTAGCTGAGCCAGACGACGCCGGCGTTGTACGAGGCGGCGCGCGCTCCCTCGCCGTAGTAGATCTCGCCGTTGACCGCGTACACGTAGCTGGGCGGGGCCTCGGCCGGCTCGACGCTCGCGAAGCGCAGCAGCAGCCGCGCCGCCGCGTACGGCGCGACCCAGAGCGACAGCCGCAGCAGCGCGGCCGCGTACGGCAGGAGGCCCAGTCGCGCGTACACCTGCGCGAGCGACACGCACGGACACGCCCAGGCCATGCAGCAGTTGGGCACGCACGCGTCGAAGCAGGCGCACAGCCCCGCCGCCCAGCGCAGTCGCTGCACGTCGGGCTCGGCTCGGACGGGGACGGAGCCGCCGTACGGATGGACGGGGCCGGCGACGGACGGCAAGTTAGGGCGGCTCGCTGGCTCGCCTGGCACGAACACGACCGCTGGCAGCGCTTCATTGGGCCAGTCCGGCAGAGTGTCGACCCCAAGCTTGGCCAACGTCGGCTTGCTCGGCGTGTACATCGTGGAGTTGGCAGGCAGGCAGGCAGTTCGTCCGTCACGGCAGCGAGAGTAGCTCGTGCTGGCGGTGCCAGTTAGGAGCGGGTGACAGGTGAGCTGGCCTGCAAATGGGAGCCCTGAAGCCGGCGTCTTCGCTTCCTTTTCACGCACAATCACGCCAATTGCGTCCGTTCCTAAGCACACCACCCACGCGGTTGCGACTCGAATTCTGCTAATAATAGAGGGCAGTGCGAGAAACTTCCCGACACTTCGACCAAAGTGTATGCAGACTGCGGCGCGAGCGATCCCATGGATCCGTTAGGAGAGCTGATTGCTGGAGTGGAAACGTCTTCCGCTGCGTTGAGAGTCCACGTCCATTCACGAGTATGGCTGGGGAACGAAACGCTGCCTCACGCGCTTGGTTCAGCCGTGGGCTTGCTGTCGTCGCCACTGTCTTCATCGCGCTTGGCACTCTGCCGACCGCGGATTCTGCCACCACATCACTTGCGACGGACTGGTACGAGACCACACGCTGCCCTCCATCATCGTCGTCACCGTCAGCTCCAGTGACAACCGTCTGCGGACACTACGAGCGATGCAAGAGCACCCATCGGTGTGCCCGCGGGGAAGAAGGTAGGAGAGGCGACATTTCTGTTCGCAATGCCTTACTCATGGTCCATATCTACCCACCAGACTACTCGATCCGCTCGGCCTCTCTGAAGAGCTTCACTCGAAGGTTTGGCGGTGGTGTGCGAACGCAGATCCCGCTAGCAAACGACTTTGAAGACTGGAAGACAGGTACGCATGGCTGGCGCTTCCCAGAAGTCCGCGATGATGCCGGCGCGGTCGTTGCCACCGACGACTCCGCGCTCGCAGCAACCCCTCTGGACGCGTCGCTCGGCTGGAACACGTTCAACTTCTCGGTCATCGGATCGCTCGAGTTGCACGAGGGCTTCCTGCTTTTCGACACTGACACTGGCGAGCTCTCCGGCGATATTGTGGCTCACGGTGTACTCACAGCAACTCGTCTCGGCACTCCAGTCGCAGTCTTCAACTTCATGACGGTGTTCCTTGGACAGGATGTCCGCGTCCGCTTCCAGGGCCAGCGACCTGCCGTTATCTTCAGCCGAAGCAGCGCCATCATCGACACGGAGCTACGTGTGAGACCAGGGACGCTTGGGGGGTTCCCGGGCGGCGGCTTCATCGGCTCAGACGCGCCTTTGCCTTCATCAGTACTCCCCAACACTCGCAACCTCAACAGTAATGGGCCAGGAAGCACGAATGTGCGAGTATACGTCAAAACGCTATCGACGAGCGGCACTCACATGCCCGAGATCCAGGAGATCGAGACGTCAGCGGATCCTGGACAAAAGCTACAGGGCCATTTTGTCATTACGTGGCGAGCACCTTCGTCCTCATCGGATGCCAACTCCGTCCTCGCCACGCAGCCAATTCCGTACGACTCGAGCGCGTTCAACGTCAAGAGATATCTCGAGACGGCATTTCCACAGATGGGTGTGCTCCACGTCGAACGAGATAGTTCGCTCGAGCAGACCGCTGAAAGTAGCCGCCTGTGGCGCGTCACATTCTTGACAGCCGTCGGCAACGTCCCTCCCATGGACGCTGCAAGCTTTCTTTCAGGTCTTGGCTCACGAGTAGTAACGCGAACGGTTCGGGAGGGTAACCAGGTATCAGGATCGCTGCGCTTGGGCTTTCTAGGCAGCTGGACCCGGTGGATGCGCCACGACGGCACGGCTGAAGAGCTTCGAGACGCTCTGCTCAACGATGTTCCGGATATAATCAACGCCGTCATAACACGCACGGACCGACGTGCCATGTGCCACCAAGGGTCGACACTTCCCGGTCAATCCGCGCCTTCGAGCATCGCTGTGAGTGCAGGTGACGATCCCATAAACCTCTCTGAATGGCTGCTTCCGCAACAACTCGCGACGACTACGAGCACAACCTACGGCAACGACAACGGAGTGTATCAACATCTGTGTGCTGGTGGGCGTGGCGTCGCGGACGGATACGTTTGGAAGATGCAATTGTGGACTCGAAAGGGCAATGTTGCGGCGTCAAATCCGACCGTCCTGGCAAGCAGCATGCCTCTCCAGGCCGATACCATGCAGGTTGACGCGTCCGCGCTGGAAGGTTTGGGCGCGACAGCGCAGATTGTCGACTCGCTGTGTTTCTCTCTGGCATTTGGCGGCTCTGGTGCATCGTCGCCGTCATCGTCGTTGTCGTTTGCGCCATCCCTCCTAACTGGTTTGGGCGGGAACGGGTATGCTGGGCCGTTGCCAGTTCGAGATGTCGATGCCTCGATTACCAGCGGTGTGCCCGACATACTTCTCGGCGGCAGCGGTGGTGCTGGTGGCGGACAGCAACCAATGGATGCATTCCCGGTCGTGCAGCCAACAATAGGTGGCGCAGGCGCGGGTGCCATCGCACTGGTAGCGGTGAATGACATTCTGATTGGAGAAAACGGGAAGATATCGGTAAATGGCGGCGACGGAGCCAATGGGTATACCGCTGGTGGCGGCGGAGCAGCAGGAACTATCGCTTTCGCGAGCGGAGGAACAATCGCTCATCATGGCGTGTTGGAGGCTCTGGGCGGCAGTGGAGGACAGAGTGCCGTTGCAGAGGGAACTGGAGGCGGTGGAGGCGGTGGAGGCGGTGGAGGCGGTGGAGGTCGGATCGTTATCTATGCCGAGAGCTTTTCGACCTGGGGGAATGGCGAGCTTCGTGTCGATGGAGGGACCTCGCAAAATGCTACTCGAGCAGGACGGGCCGGATTGACACACGTAAGAACGCACTCGCAATTGGCAGTCAGAGTTGACCCTTCCTTGGGTGCTGCCGGCACTAGCAAATCGTTGCTCGTTCACGGAAGCGACAGCTACTACTCCAGCTATTATCGGTACGCCAACGATGGCATCGGCCCCGGTGTGACTGCGGAGTCAACTAGCAGTAGCGAGCACGGCCAGGTCGCGCGAAGTGGACCGCGATTCGTCCTAAATACGGCGTCACAGCCCACACGCATCTCGTATTTCGTCCGCGTCGGCAATCTTGCTCGCGGGCAGCAATTGTCGACAAGCCGAGGTGCTATCTTCGGGGTAGTGGGAAGCGATGGCCCTTTTGATGCCGCGTCTTCGAGCGCTAACAGTGGCACGGTCCCCAATACCAAGGAGCTCGTGATCGCGATTGGGCTCATCGATGGATGCTTTGCCCACGAAGCAAACACCTTTCGGTGGCCACGCACGTGCTTTCATGACAAGATCGCACTAGATCGCTGGTACAAGCTGGACGTAGCGATCAATTGGCAAGCCAAGGCGTACGCGATCCGCCTGAACGACATCCTCAAGGTTACTGGCGCGCTATTTCGAGGCGAATCTGTGACTGCGGTTCGACTTGACAATGTGCACTCGATGTCTTCGTGGTGGGACGAGATTTACGTCGGCGAGGACTTTGTTGCCCAGTTTGTGTGTCCCCGTATCAAGCGACCTGGAACAAGTGGCGACGGTGTCACGGAGGAGGGGACAACTGGGGACGGAGTCGTGGTGGTGAAAGAGCGCACTCTGCGCAAGCTGTGGTCAGCGACGTTGCAGACACCCAGAGAAACGACGTATCACCCCATGGTGAGGCACGAAAGCCACTTATCGCAGCGCGAGATCTTCAAGCACAACGACGGTGGGATCGCTCCTCTGGACGGAGAGCCGCACCGCGATTTCTTCAACGACGTTCAGGAGCAAGAAAGCGAGACATTTGACGGAACAAGCCGAGAAGAGATCCTCGCGCAAGGCGGCGACGAAGTTATATCGCTGTCCGAGCTACTCACCATCGACAACCTCCCTCTTGACAGCACCATCGTTTCGCCACTTGAAACGGGGACGGACTGGTACGTTTTCGAGCCGAAGGATAACTCGGACGAGAGTGAAGAGCCGGCCACTGAAGAGATGTTCCCTAGTGTGTACTGGTTCTCTGAGTGGTTTGATCAATTAGCGGACGAAGGCTCGGGCGACTTGGGTGGAATCGGTGCGTGCTCGACCGTCGACTACACTGAGTGGCGGAACGAAGGCATCCTGCTGCACTTTGCCAACCTTTCCGACCCATTCGGAGAACGGCCCCGAGGATTGGTCGCAGACCGCCCCAAAGTCGTCTTCAATGTGAAGACGCGTAAGTTCGTCATGTGGATGCACGTGGACGACAGCAGCAACTCCATGGGATTAGCGGGTGTCGCCACAAGTGAGTTCCCGAACGGGCCGTTCCAGTTCCAGCGAAGTTTCTACCCGGACGCTCCGCTGGAGGCACCAGGTGGGCAGAGCATCAACGAGACACACGATCAGACAATTGTATTGCTGCCTCTGTCTTCTTTACCAAGCGACCCGACCGCTTCCTTGACGGGTGCGCATGTTGGCGATGCAAGCGCGGACCTGACAACGCAATATCAGCGCGCGTTCCTGCTCCGAACGTACTTCAAAACGGTCGAATATTGGCTACCGCGACCCGTAATGGATCCTCTCTGGCAAAGTGTGCCGAGTGCGGATGGTGATGGTACGACAACCGATTTTGGTCTGAGCTACCATCGTGCAGTGCACCACGTCGGCTACGACGACCCGACAGATATCTATCTGCAGCGCTGGCGCATGGAAGATGCACCATGGGAGGTTATCTGCTGCCAGAAAACCAATCTGAGCGACTGCATTTCGCACACGCAGATTCCAACAGCTGCTGCTCCTGAGGTCTGCCCCATTGGTCGCGTCAAGAAGCAAATCCTTGGGCAGTCGCAGATAATAGCCACCGATGCGTCGGAGACTGCTCCGTTGCTCGCAAGCCGGTACAAAGACCCCGAGGACGACGCGAACAGCCAGTTTGTGGCTCACTCGGTGCCGTCACACACACCCTGGGGATTCCAGGTGTACAACATCAAGACGTGGCGCGGGAATTACTTTGATGCGCTCAGCACCAACATCTCGCTCTTCATATTCACGCGGTATGCTGGAGAGACTCGTCGGCGAGAGATCAAGCAGGACACGAGCATCGAGTACACGTTCTCGAACGAAGAGGACCCCCATGATAATCCAGACGCGACCATACCGGCAAACGACGCGGCGCTTCTGGACGAGATGCTGGGCACGCTCGGTGTGCCACTCAGTGTGGCGTTTCGCGCAAAGTACTCGACGTACGATATCGCGTTCGTCGATGCGAATGACGACGGAAAAATCACGGCGAACGAGATCGCCGAGCTCGAGGAGATGAAGGTGTCGAAAAAGATCACTTCAGATCTGGCGACGTCGCTGCTGGACGACGTTACAGCGCTCAAGCTCGAGCAGATCGCGCTTTTGGACCCGGACGACAGCGGTAGCATCACCTATTCCGAGTTCGCGGACTGGCTTGGGGTCGACCCAAACCTCCTCTTTGATCAGTTTGACCTGGACAAAGGCGGGTATCTCGACGAGAACGAGCTTGCTCGACTACTTCGATACCGCCAGGTGCCGCGACTGGACCAGGCAATGGCATTGTTCGATCCGTCGCTGGACGGCCGCGTCTTCTACCGGCGCTTCCTAGCACAGCTCCTTGCCACGCCCGACTTCATGTTCGACAACTACGATTTCGACGGTTCGGAGACCTTGTCGTCGTTCGAGATCGATCTGCTAGTCAAGGACTTGAACAGCAACTTCGCCGATCGAACCGTGTTAAACGCGCTCTTGACAACGTCGAGCTCGGGAAGCCGCGTCATCACGAAAGCCAACTACATAGCGTGGTTCAGTGCAACGACGAGTCTTGTCGATGGCGTACGAGACCAACTTAAGGTGGATAACGCGGTCCACCCGACGCGCCAAGACCAGCTAACCGGCCCGCTGCACGTCGTTGAGCGGCGCCGGGCCAAGTACATCGCCATCAGCGAGTTGAGCGACGACTACTTGTCCACGGCAGGGCTCGTGCGCGAGGTCGAGGGCGACTTCGAAGGTCGGGAGGCGTTACTCAACTACTTTGCCTTCGCGGAGGAGCTCTTTGGTCTGGCGGACGCCGCCGACACCACGACCAACGGACAGGGTCTCGCCCCATTCCGCGAGTTCCTGTCCCCTCAGATGCTGCACGAGCGCGCGTCGTTCTGGAATGGGCGGCACTGGGAGGGCCGTCCGTCTGCGCCTGCACTCTTTACCTATGGCGAGCAGTGTGCGCGCGTCGCTGGAGTCACTGACGGCTGCCTGCCGTGCGCAACGGCGTCTCCGTACGCGTCTTCGGACGTGCTGGAGTTCCAGTCGCTGGCTTCGGGCGACGCCGTGTCGTTGGCCAAGCACTGCGAGCCGCAGAAGGAGCTGGACGCGTACGTGAAGGACTTTGACCAGCAGGTCGCGCTGCCGCTCCAATATCAGCAGCGCGCGCAGTTCGGACCGCAGGGGCTGCAGCCGCACATGTCGCCGTGCTTCAACCAGTCGCAGTTCTTCCCGTGCGACGTCCACAAGGTGCTGGACGGGAACGTCGGCGACACACTGCGTGATCCGCGGGCTCGGCAGACCGCTTGGCACCTCGCATGGGACAAGCACCCAAATAACGCCGGGTCCTCGAGCAAGGTGCGCGCGGACGACAGTCAGCACCAGCGCGAGACGCGCGGGCCGTCCTTCATCGAGCGGTTCCCGCTGCGCGACCGCGAGCCCATCATCGGCGGCGAAGGCGTCGCTGGCCCAGCCATCGAGCTCGACAGCGCGCAGATCTTCGCACCGGACCAGCTCGGCGACATCCTCGGTGGCGGGAGGTAGAACTCACTCGTGGTTGCAGAACGTCGCCCACCCCAAACATTTAGTGCAACTTGCTTTTCTTTCTCCAACGCGCAACATCGAAACCGTTTGAATCGGGAGGGACGACCCGCCCGAATCTTTGTCGCATCAATCGAAATGTGTGACGTGGCGCCACATCTTATGCGGTAAAGGTAGTCTGTTTCGAGGTTTTGTCCTCCCGTTCCACGAGGTTTTATTCATTTCAAACGAGTTTGGCACTGTGTTCGCCACTTTCGCCCGCACTTTCCAGTTGAACTCGCCGAGGCAGCAGCTCGAGAAAGTGCGCCGCGCGTCGCGTCGGCCGCCGCCTGCTACGTGGAAGCGCCGCGGACGTGCGCGCGCAGATCGAGCCAGCCAGGGAGCCGCAGTCGCCGGCCAAGGGAGCAAGCTCAGCGCGTGAGCGAGGGCTAGAGAGACAGCAAGCGCCGTCATGAGCGACTCGGAGGATGAGGTACGTGGTTGAACGCCGCTGTCCGCGGTAAGGGGGGCGAGGGCGGGTCCATTGACGAGCGTGTCCTTAACGAGCAGGTGGTGTTCGTGGAAGCGGCCAAGCCCGCGAAGAAACCGGCGGTGAAGAAGCCGGCGGTGAAGAAGCCGGCGGTGAAGAAGCCGGCGGTGAAGAAGCCGGCGGCGAAGAAGCCCGCGGCCAAGCCGGCAGCCAAGAAACCCGCAGCGAAGAAGAAGAACCCGTGGGAGGATGATGACGAGACTTCGTCCTCGTCGTCGGAGGCGTCGATGTACGGGGGCAAGGGCGGCGATGATGACGAGGACTTTGGGAGCGCGGAGGAGAAACAGTCGATCGAGCAGATCTACCAAAAGAAGTCGCAGCTCGAGCACATTCTGCTGCGTCCGGACACGTATGGTAAGTGGTAGTCGTTCGGCTGTGCGCAATTCCTCGCACTCCCAGTCTCTAACTGAGCGTCTTGTGCCACAGTCGGCTCCATTGAACCGGTGACGCAGAGCATGTGGGTCTTCGACGATGCGACCAAGAAAATGGACCTGCGCAAAATCACCTTCGTGAGTATTGACACTACGCATTCGTAACGACACGAGTGAGAATGCGTTGCTGACGATGTGAGTGTCGCTGCAGGTGCCTGGTTTGTACAAGATCTTCGATGAAATCATCGTGAACGCGTGCGATAACAAGCAGCGAGACAAGACCATGGACACGCTCAAGGTCACCATTGACGTCGAGAAAGGCGAGATTTCGGTCTGGAACAACGGCAAGGGCATTCCGATCGCTCTTCACAAGGAGCACAAGGTGTACGTCCCGGAGCTGATTTTCGGCCACCTACTCACGGGCAGTAACTTTGACGACAAGAAGAAGAAGACAACGGGAGGTCGAAACGGATACGGTGCGAAGCTCGCTAATATCTTCTCGACCGAGTTCATCGTGGAAACCGCAGACTCGAGCTTGAAGAAGCGCTACAAACAAGTCTTCTCGAACAACATGGGCGACAAAGCCGAGCCGGAGATCTCGTCGTGGTCGCGGAAGGATTTCACGTGCATCACGTTCAAGCCGGATTTCCAGCGTTTCCAGATGGAAAAACTGGACGACGACATTGTTGCACTGTTCAAGAAGCGCGTTTATGACGTGGCCGGCGTGACCGACAAGAGTCTCCACGTGTTCCTGAACGGCGAGAAGATCTCGATAAAGTCCTTTCCCGAGTACGTCGAGCTGTACCGAGCCAGCAATGGCGGCGATGACCAGAACAACGAAGACAAAGGATCAGGCAGCGAGAACGACGAGGACTCGGAGGAGAAGAAGAAAGAGAAGAAGCCGAAAAAGAGGGACGATGCTGTGATCTTCGACAAGCCGGACAGCCGTTGGCAAGTCGGCGTTGCCGTGAGCGACGACGGGTTTCAGCAAGTCAGTTTCGTGAACGGGATTTGCACAACAAAGGGTGGCCAGCACGTGAATTACATCACCGACCAGATCGTGACAAAGCTGGTGGCTGTTGTGAAAAAGCGGAACAAGGGAGAATCCGTGAAGCCCAACTACATCAAGAACCACATCACAGTCTACGTCAGCGCGCTGATCGACAACCCGGCATTCGACTCGCAGGTATGTCCAACTCGCCCATTTTTTGCTTCGTTGGATTTCAATTTGGTGACGATCCGCGTTGGCTGTGTCCTATCCAGACGAAGGAAACGTTGACCACTCGCCCGCCGGCGTTCGGATCGACGTTCACCTTGAGCGAGCGCTTTCTTAAGCAGGTCGAGAAGAGTGGTGTCGTGGATCGGATCGTGTCGTTCGCGCAGTTCAAGCAGACGGCGGAGCTTCGGCGGAAGGCTGGAGGCGCAACAGGAAGGCGCACTCGTCTGACAGGAATTCCGAAGCTTGATGACGCGAACTATGCTGGCTCCGCGAAGGGGAAGGACTGCACACTGCTCATCACCGAAGGAGATTCGGCCAAAACCATCGCGGTGGGCGGTCTCTCCGTGGTCGGGCGAGATTACTACGGAGTGTTCCCATTGCGTGGCAAGCTGCTGAACGTTCGTGAAGCAAGTCACACGCAGATCATGAAGAACGAAGAGCTGAACAACCTCGTCAAGATCCTTGGTCTGAAGCACGGCCAGGACTACACGTCCACGAAGGGTCTCCGTTACGGTCACTTGATGATCATGACGGATCAGGATCATGACGGGAGCCACATCAAGGGTCTCGTGATTAATTGGGTCCACCACTTCTGGCCGTCGCTGCTGAAGATTGAGGGGTTTCTGCAAGAGTTCATCACGCCAATCGTGAAGTGCACGAAGGGAAGCAGAAAGCAGGTCTTCTACACGATGCCCGAGTACGAAGCTTGGCGCGAAGCCAACAACAACGGGCGTGGGTGGCACATCAAGTACTACAAGGGTCTGGGTACAAGCACTACGGCAGAAGCAAAGGAGTACTTCTCGGATCTGAGGACACACCAGATTGCCTTCTCGTACGATGGCGAGCAAGACGACGACGCTATTGACATGGCGTTCTCCAAGAAGCGCGTTGAGGAGCGCAAGGATTGGTTGCGCGGCCACGAGATTGGCACCTTTGTTGACTACGACGTTGACCAGATGGGCTACACAGAGTACGCACCAGCTGCTTCTTGCTTGTGCTTGCAGTGGACTAATCCAGGTCGTTGTCACACAGGTTCGTCAACAAGGAGCTGATCCTGTTCTCAATGGCAGACAACATTCGCTCGATCCCGTGTGTTGTCGACGGATTCAAGCCGTCGCAGCGCAAAGTGCTCTTCTGTTGCTTCAAGCGAAACCTCAAGGTGCGGTTCTGGCTGGAATGATCGATAACTAGCAGGGATACTGACCTTGGCATTCCTCTACTATAGGTCGAGCTGAAGGTAGCACAGCTTGGCGGCTACGTGTCCGAGCACTCGGCGTACCATCACGGCGAGCAGAGCTTGTACGGCACAATCATCAACATGGCGCAAGACTTCGTTGGCAGCAACAACGTGCACCTGCTGTCGCCGAACGGCCAGTTTGGTACCCGACTGATGGGCGGCAAGGATGCGGCAAGTCCTCGTTACATCTTCACCAACCTGGAGCAAGTGACTCGCATGATCTTCGACGCCCGCGACAACGACGTGCTCAAGTATCTGGACGAGGACGGACAATCGATTGAGCCCGAGTGGTACATTCCGGTGATCCCGATGGCGCTTGTCAACGGGAGCGAAGGTATTGGCACCGGCTGGTCCAGCTCCATTCCAAACTACAACCCGTTCGACATCATCAACACTCTTCGCCAGAAAATCAAGAACGAGGCGACCAGTCCGTTGATTCCGTGGTACCGCGGGTTCATCGGCCACATCGTCCCGAAACCCAACACGAGAGGCGGCACCGACACGCAGAACTTCTTGGTGCAGGGATTGTATGAAGTCAAGGACGAGACCACTCTCGTGATCTCGGAACTTCCCGTGAAGGTGTGGACTCAGACGTACAAGCAGTTCCTGGAGGCACTGCTTGAGGCCGGTTCGATCAAGGACTTCAAGGAAAACCACACCGACACAAAGGTGCTGTTCACAATCACGCTGGAGGAAAAGACTCTCCGCGACATCACAAACGCGCCGGGCGGGATTGTCAAGAAGTTCAAGCTCGAGTCGTCGCTGTCGACGTCGAACATGCATCTCTTCGATGCCTACGGACACATCAAGAAGTATGAGACGCCGGAGGAGATTTTGAACGAGTTCTATGGGATCCGCATCGACTTTTACGATCGCCGCAAGCGCGCAATGTTGCGCAAGCTCTCCGACCAGATCAAGCTCTTGTCCAACAAGATGCGGTTCGTTCTGTCTGTGGTCGAGGGCCAGTTGGTCGTCAGTAATCGCAAGAAGGAGGACCTCATGAAGGAGCTGATTGGCGAGGGCTACGACCAAATCCTCCCCCAGAGCGCGAAGCGCAAGACCTCGGACAACGACGGGAGCACCAGCGATGATGAGGAAGAGGATGGAAACGTAGCAGAAGCGAGCCGCGGCTACGACTACTTGCTGTCCATGAAGATTTGGAGCTTAACGAAGGAGCGCGTCGACAAGTTGCGCTCGGAGCTTCAAGACCGCGAGCAGGAGTTCCAGATCCTGGAGGCAAAGACTGTGGAGGAGCTCTGGCTCACAGATCTCGATGCCCTCGAGGTTCGTCTTCGCGAAGTGGAGGAGGAGCGTGAGCGGGTGATGTCGCGCACGCCAGCTGCGAAGAAGACTGCTAGGGGGCGTAAGCCTGCAGCTAAACGCAAGAAGCGAACCAAGAATGGCAGCGACGAGGACGAAGACGACGATGGCGACTCGGACTTCGAGATGGAGAAGCCGAAGAAGAAGGCACGTACACCTTCGAAGCCTCGTGCTAAACCCGCTGCCAAGACTGAGGCGAATCCGTCAGACCCAGCGACGAAGAAGGAGCCAACCTTAGAGACACAAGCGCCCGCGGCAGCCAAGAAGGCCGCTCCTGCGAAAAGCGACGCCAAGAAGGCCGCTCCTGCGAAAAGCGACGCCAAGAAGAAGGCAACGACGATCACGTCGTTCTTCACCGCGAAGAAAGAGCCCGAAAGTGAGGAGAAGGAGAAGGACTCGGACGACGAGGTCGAGGTGCTGTCGTTGGCAGAGCGCCTGGCGCGACGAGCGAAGGAGACGCCTCAGAAAAAGCCCAAGGCTTCTGCTCGAGCAGCCAACTCGGACGACGAAGGCAAGGATGAGGACGACGTATTTGCCATGGACATTGACGACGACGACGAGCCTAAGCCGAAGAAGCCTGCTGCAAAACCGAAGGCGTCACTTAAGGGGAAGACTGCCACGAAGAAGGCCCCCGCAGCGCGAGCCAAGAGCGCCAAGGCTGCCACGTCAGCGCTCGAACTTGACGACGAGGACGATGCCGAAGAGCCAAGCGTGACCAAGTCTAAAGGTACGTTCCACGCTGGTGTACGCATATTGGTGAGGTGTTGGTTATTGACATGTCGATGTGACTGTTGCAGGGCCCGCCAAGCAGCGGACGGCAGCATCGCCAAAGAAGAAGCCTGCCGCGAAGAAGAGAAAAACGTCTGACTCTGAAGCAGAGGAGAGTGCTGGCGAGGCCGCCGAGGCAGCACCAGCCCCACCGCGCCGCGGGTCTCGCGTGCGCCAGCGCATCGTCTACGCCGAGGCGTCGAGCGGCGAGGAGGAGGATGTCATGGAGATCGATGCCGAGGAAGATGACGCTGGGAGCGATTTCTCCGCCGGTGACGACAGCGAGTAGAGAGTGAGGCACACCCGCTCTCGCTGTGCTACTGTGCGTCAGTTGTGAAAGGCTAGCTTGGATACCGAAGCTCACTTGAACTGACATGACCTTCAACCCAGTACAGTCTTGGTTTGTCGGGTGTAGCCCGAGACGTCACTTCACAATGGCACACCTCGTGCACTGCAAACGAGCCAGCCGACACGAACCGAAGGATGTCGAACGCCGCGTTGATGGCTCGGTACCCGCAGTGCGGACAGCGGAACGCCTTCGTGCTCCTGAGCGTCAGGTTCAGCTACAGCAGGTCATGCTAGTGTGTACACCTCCGGACTAACTTCCCGGACGATCTCGCACTTGGCCACTTGGCTTTCAACAGATGTCGGAACGCAAAGCGCTTGGGTCTGACAAGCGCGTCCAGGAGTTCCTCGTGTTGCTCTCATGAGCATCTCGCGCGTCCGGAAAGCCCAGCAGGATTATCGCGCCACAGTTGTTCGCTCGTCTGATCCTGTGAAGGTACCGTAAAAGCTCTCAACATGAATGCACTTCCATACCGAAGGCGACCACTGTTCACAGTCAACACGCAGCCGCTTGCAGACGGGCAAGGATTCTTTCCGAATTCCGGAAACGAGAACCAAGCGCGCAGATCTTCCTTGCTGTCGGCTGAAAAGTGCGGAGGGCGATGCGGCTGTCGCTCGACGACAACGAGGCGCGCGAGAGCGGCGGCGGCTGCTTCCGAGTGGTGGCGCTCACGACGGAGATCCAGAACGACGCGGAGGTCGTCAAGCCCGTGCTGGACGAGCTCGAGGTCGTCCGTCTGAGCGCCGCGCTCGGTCTGATGCCATCGGTCTCACCGAGAGACTTTGAGCACGCCCAGCTCCCTCCAGAGGAGTTCGACGACGAGTTTGCGCACTATCTGCACCGCGCGTTGTACCGTGAAGATCGAGCTGCGGATGCGGATGCTGTCGCCACGCTCAGGCTGTTTGGCAAGCAACAGGAGGTGAAGCGCGCGCTGACGCGCTTCGGACTCTGGTCTGCGGAGCTCGACAAGGGATTGAAGGCCCACGACCAAGGTATCTACTGCGTCACTCGGACGAGCGAGAATGCGCCGACGATCGTGCTGTTTGCGTGGATCCAAGACCCCTTCTTCGACCCGTCGCGGCTGCGCGAGACTGCGACGTATGTGCTTCGTTTTCTCGCGTGCATGAGTGCCGACCTGCAGTGCTATCTCTCTCCCCAAGACGTCGCCGAGGTCGAGGAGGCTGTGCGATCCGTGTCAACGGACAGTCACATGTGGTCGCCGTCGTTTTCGGTTGGATTTCGGGTCGAGAAGCAGGAAGACAAGCAGGACGGCGTGAGTTGTGACCACGTCGGCACGATTGGGCTGCCGAACGTGGACAATGCGCGGAGCATGCAGCTCCTGAAGGGCAGCTTTCCAGCGGTCATGACGGTTTTGGCTTCCCCTGAGCGAAAGATATCAAAGCGAGAAACCAAACCGTTCAATAACATCCGATCCTTCGCCGAGTGGGTCGTCCAGCAAGCGAAGCGTTATGCTCTTTCATTCGACTTCTCAGGCATCGCAGACCTGGCGTTTCGTGACGAACTTCTTCGAGCGGGAGGATGCTACCCGAACGCCCAGTTGGAAGCAATTGACGCCTATTTGGCTCGCAGCCTTGCTGGTGTGGAGGAACAGAGTCGCGAAGAAGCTCTCATGGAGACCGAGGAGAGGCGTGATCAACTATTCAAGATCGCGAGCAAGCTCTTTGACATCGACACCCTACTGGGGACGCCGGGACATGCTGGCACGGAACACGACACTTTGAAAAAGCTGGTGAAGAGCATGGAGGCAAGATCGCTGGTGTGGGCCGCTCTTGACGACAAGACCAAGGTGCTACTGCGCGTCCCAATCCGCTTGAAGAACCAGATCAAGCAGATCTTTGCAGTGTTTCACGAGCAGTGGCAGTCACCAGCTGGTCCAGATTGGCTGGACCAAATTCTGGATGCCATCCCGTTCGAGAAGAAGAAGGTTGTGAGAACGTCGAGTGGGAAGAGCATGTTGAACCGGGTTTTGGACCTTATCGTCGGAAGCAGCTCGAGCACCACATTTGATGTGAACGAGGCTGAAGTCGCTAGTGCGTTTCGTGAGCGGATGAAGGACCCGTTGATCGCAATCAGTCGGCTGTGGTGGGATGAAGGCATCGAGGTTATGCTGGCAAAAACGACTCTCCAACTATCCAGTACCTCATTCGGTTTCACAACCAAGTGTTGGGACGCAAAGCGGAAGACGACTGCACACATGCTATCGAAGCGGCGTTTGAGGAGCAGTTGACTTTGGCACCGGCCTGAAGAAAATGTGCTTCGTATGAGGCTCTCTCCACGACATCGACACAAGACGCTCAATTGTAATTTCGAGAAGGACATGCTGATTCCAGCAACGGACCAGCTCCACATCTACAAGCTGCATCATGGTGACGACGGACTATCGCCAACCGAGGAACTTGGTGTCACCGCTCTTGACGACGGGCAGAAAATGGTGCGGTGCTTTACGATTGATCACAACAGTCTCCTGATGGTGACGGTGTCCGACAGTGGAACGGATGTCTCCCGCCTTACCTTCCGTTCGCGCCAGGCGACATGGTCCACGAACACAAGTGATGACCAAACGCGATTGCGTATCAAGCACTTTGGCCAGCGCTGCGTCTCGTGCGACTTCAACTGTGGGCAGCGGCTCATGGTGTTCGTCACTGCCAAGAACAAGATGTTCGTGTTCCGGTTCAACGACAAGTTCACGTCGATGGAGGCGATGAAGCCGATCGATTTGAGCCTGCAAACGTCATTGTCAACCATAGCGGATGTTGTCGTGGCCGACAACGCTGTTTTCTTGGTCGACGAAGATGGGGCTACCCAGTTCATCAACTTTCGTTCACTCCAGACGTCTCGCAAGCTACCGCAACCTAAGGCTGCAGGCAGTCTGTCGCGGAGTGGATTCATGCTGGTTTCGGACGGCCTTGCCTTGGCGAGACTCTCCGTGTGCAATCGTGCACCCGAGCAGGACTCGACTCTGTCGACATCAGAGCACGTCGGGGTATTGGAGGTGTGTAGCAGCGAAGACTTTCGCTCCATCCCTGGAGTCTTCCCGGGGACGACATTTCTCTGCGCCGATGTCGCTGTTGGTTGCTACAACGACAGACTCTTCGTCGTTGACACCGTGGCGGGTCATGCTGAGGTGTTCGAGCTCACTCTCACTGTAAAAAGCGACTCGTATTGCATTCGCCACTCCAGTCAGATTGCAGACACTGACGATGGTTCCAGCAATGATACTGCAAACAAGCACTGGCTCCGCGTGCTGTACCACATGTACGAAAAGTTCCCGGTCGGTGGTCTGCTTCAGACCATCAACGACAACAGCACGGAGATGCGTCTTCGCGTGAGCACGTACCGCCCGCTTCCGAACGAGTCTGCTCGTGCTTGTCGAGACTTCCTCGAGTGTGTGATGATCGATTTGCGCAAGCTGAGCAAGTCGCTTCGCTCAGTTGATGTGGCGCGTGACGTCCGTTTTGTCAACGATGAGATGGACGACATTGAGGATGGCTGGAATGCGCTGACAAGTGGGCCGCTAAACGCGTTCATCCAGAACCTGATCACGTTTGTTCCGGTCCAGATCTGTCGAGCTGAGGGAAACG
>JAADXX010000056.1:0-69724 GCA_023338025.1 Phytopythium oedochilum | reverse complement strand
TCCACGAACACTAGAGCCCCGCCGACGAACCCGGCCTTGGCGTCAACGATGCGCTGCTCCACCGCACCGACCGCGTCCTCCGCCGCCGCCACCTCGATCTGCAGCTGCTGCAGTCGCTCGGTGTCTTCTGCCGACGGCTGAGCTGCAGCTGGGTCGTATTGGTACTTGCCGTCCGGACCGACCACGTACAGCTTGCTCTGGATCGCGATGTACAGGTCGTCGCGCGCTTTGCCGAGCGGCACCACGCGCGCCTTGGCGTCCACGAGCGCCTTGCGAGCCTGGGCCAGCTCCACGGTCACGATCTCCAGCTCCAGGACGGCGTGCGAGCGGCTGCTCTGGCTGTGCAGCTCGGACGTTCCCTCGGCGCGCAGCCCGCGGCCGGCGCTAACGATGCCGACGACCGCGTCCGCCGAGTCGGCGTACTCCTCGCGCAGCGACTGCGTGCGCACCTCGCCGCCCGGGCCCATGGTCGTCTCGCTGCGGACGTGGATGGCGCCGTCCGCGTCTTCGCGCACGAACCCGGGCTGCCGCGCGTTGAGCAGGTCAAACACCTTGCCGTTGTAGACCTCGAAAAAGCGGACCTGGACCAGCAGAGGCGCGTCGCGCGCCGCGAACAGGTCGCGCACCGCGCGCTGGCACACGCCGAGCTCCGCGCCGTAGCCGAAGATCGTGTGCGTCTTGCCGCTGTTGGTGTGGCCGTACGCGAAGCAGCAGGCCGTGCGGCCGTCCAGGACCCGCGGGACCAGCGGACGCACCGCCAGCGCGTGCGCTTCGGCGTTCCCAGGCGGCAGGACGCCCGCGAAGGGCCGAAAGAGCTTGTCGACGCCCGACACGCGCACGCCACACGCGTCCGCCTCGAACGCGAAGGCCACGGCCGCGTCGCCCTGCTCCTGCGCCGCCAGCGGCCGCGGACGGACGAACACCTTGGTCATTCCGGCTATTACTATAGAGTGCTCCTGTGCGACCAAGAAATGAGCGTCAAGGCGCAATCATTCTGATGACGCTTCGAGGCGGGTACTGTAGTGGACGGAATGCAACGTGCGTTTCGAAGGAAGAAAGTACTGTAGCGGACACATATTGGCGCGCTGCCTGAGGTTAAACAGTGTGGTCCACACTGTTCACCTCCCCACACAGTGGAAGTGTGCAAGGACTGCTTCTTTTCCTTCCTGGCCATACAAAAATCCAGTTCGCCACCGAATTCGCTGTCACGCCACCGGCGCCGACGGCGAGCGTCCCACGCAGCGTGGCGCAATCCCCCGCGGCCTGAGAACCTGAGTGAGAGAGAACTGTGAGTGAGAGGAGCTGCCGATCCCGCGCCCCGCTCCGCTCCGTCCGTCCGGCTGAGCAACTCCCGAGTTTCCGATCCCCCGCGTCCGGACGAGGCGGACGGGCAGGCTAAAGGCGGACGATGGCGGACGAGGACGCGTTCCTGGACTCGCTCATGGCGTTCGCGGCGCAGGGGCTGCCCCCGCTGGCCGACGCTTCTGGGGGTACGAGCGCCAGGGGTATGGACGCCAGGGTTACGGAGGCCGGGGGTACGGACGACGGGGAGCACTCGACGGCGAGCTCGAGCCCGGCGCGCGGCCAGAGCGACCAGGAGCTCGCGCGGCAGGAGAAGGCGCGCGTCAAGTACCGGCGGATCTACCACATGCGGCAGGTGCGACCCTCTCTCTCTATCTTCCTACCAGGCTGTCGGCCCGGTCCTGTGCTCATACGTTGCGACGCGCGCAGGCGAGGAGGCAGACGCTGCGCGCGCAGGTGGCGGCGCTCGAGGCCGAGCTGGCGGCACTCTCGAGCCAGCACGGCCGGCCGCACGAGCGCGCGCTGCCCTACGCGTCGCCGCCTGCTGGCGAGCGGCTCGAGCGCGAGCACGCGCTGCGGGAGCTCGCGATGGTCAAGCTGCAGATCAAGCGCGACAACGCCGAGCTGCGGCGGCGGCTGCACGCGCACGAGGCGGCGGCCGAGCGGATGCGGGACGAGCTGTTCGCGGAGCACCGGCTGTGGGTCGCCTGCTCCACGTCCTTCACGATGCTCAAGCGGCTGACGGTGCCCGAGAGCCTGGCGATCCGGGCGCGCGCGCTGGACACGCTCGAGGGCGTGCGCGCGGCCGCTGGCGCGCTCACGCGCGTGGGCACCGTCTGCGGCTGGGAGGAGAGACGCAGCGTGCACCTCAGGACCATCCGGTTCATGCTGCGCAAGACGTTCTACAGGTACACGCCCGAGGACGTGTCGAGCCGGCTGTTCGCCATCATGTCGGACCCGCGGCAGATCGTCAAGCTGTACAAATCGAGCATGGACGTGGCGTTCCACTTTGTGCAGCGCGTGAGCGACGACTGCGTCATGCTGCTCATGGAGATGGCGTCGCTGCCCGGCCACGACGCCAAGATCACCACCATCCCGCTGGTCTCGCGGCGGAAGATCGCCACGGGGTATCAGATCTTGATCCAGCCGCTCCTCGTCGACGGCTTCCCCATGAAGAACGACATGCCGATGGACTCGGTGCGCGTCGGGGACCCGCCGCCGTCCGAGAGCGGGCTGAACGAGCACTGCTTCGCCATGCTGCTGGAGGAGGCGGGCGCCGGCGGGGCCGACTGCCGCGCGAGCTTCGTCGGCGTCGCGCAGGCCGTCGAGTCGCACACCTTCTTCTGGCTCATCGAGGAGCTGCTGCACTGCGTGCGCGCCGAGGAGCTCATGTTCGGCCCGCGCTTCTCGCTGCCGCGCACCCGAGACGCCGCCGTGCCAGTGTAGCGATGCCATCATAGCCATGCAGTAATCCAGCTTGTCCTTGTATCAACCTCGACGGTCGCAGCGCTGTCCTCGAGTCGGTGCTCGCTCAATGCAGACGCAAGACGGCCGTATCAATGCCGACATCGACCATCGAGCGCCACGGACTCGTGAGACGCGGCTTGATGCTTGCTGTCGCCCCCATTGACAGTGGCACCGACGCTGGGCAGAGCACGGATCGGATCGCGGAGTTGGGTCTCCTGGATGGTTCAGTGGGATGATTGGCAACCGTGTGAGTCCGTCGGACAGCAAGCTGAGGCTCTCAACTTGAGGGATGCGACTCGCATTGCGAGCGAGCCTTGATGCTGTCGGACGTCAACTCCGCCGTCTCTGTAATCCGCTTGCAGCCGCACCGGATTGGATCCAGCAAACACCAGCGTGACACCACGCCGTGCGTTGCTACTGGTCGACTGCGCACACAGAACACACTGGGAATGACTGGCGGTCGGCATGGCGACGCCGCTGTGTTCTTCGCCGCTGAACGCTCTCCTGGACGCTCCGCCTTCGAGCACGTCCACGACCAGCGAGGCCGCGGCGCTGTCGCGGGCGGACCAACTCTGTCTGAAGTACCAGCACCGGTATCACAAGCAGATCGTACGTGTCACTCCGCCTCGCTTGGCGCGTCAGTGACGAAGACCTATAATCGCTTTGGAAACCGCTGCCGTATACGACGCTGAAGGTCCAAGACGACGCTGAGCGAGCTCCCAGGCAGCGGCAATGGCGACGGCAGGAGCCCGTAAGAGCTCTCTCTCGCGCTCGTCTCCGACTTGCCGACGACTGCAGGCGATTCGCGGGAGGACATCCTGCGTAGCATTGCCACGGCGCTCAAGATGAAGACACTGCTGCAACGAGAGCGTACCCGAACGTGTCGATTGGCCTCTCGGTGGCGGCCATGTGGCGCCTGTGCTCGGAGCCGGAGCTCATGCTCCTGGTCCACCCACCATCACTCGACATGCAGATCCGGATCGTCCAGCGCGGCGGCGACGACAGCGTCGTCCTTCCTGCAAGAGCTCGTCGAGATCAACGTCATTGGCGCCAGGTTCAAGCTGCCATGAAGTGCATCATCGCAGTAGATTGTATCGTTTATCATTGTATATTTAATTGTATAGGATATATGTTGCTAAAGTACCTCAGTAAACGAATAAATGTATAACGTCTCACAACGGCGAAGGTGACGACGCCAGCAAGCAGCACGCGTCTCGATCTCGGCGCCGGCGACACTTCTCGCCGCTCCCCCGGCCGCGCTCGAGGCCTGCCGCGTGCAGCGTCCCCGAGCTCCTCGCCCGCTCCACGCGCCTGACAACCAGGCGCCCGCCTGCGCGCAAGAGCCGCCTCGATCGGAGCGGTAGGCGCCGCAGGACGCCATGGTCAAGTTCTGGGTCTACTCGAGCGCGAGCCTGCTCGCGTGCGCCGGGCTGCTCTGGTACACGTACGCGACGCGGCAGCAGTTCTACCCGGCCGTCATCTACCTCGTGACGTCCAAGATCAGCGTGCTGGTGCTCGGGAACGCCGGGCTCGTGCTCTCGATGCTCTTCGGGCGGCTCGTCAAGTCGCTCTTCCTCGGCTCGCTGCGCGACGCAGAGGTCGAGGTGCGCGCCATTTATCGCGTGGCTCTTTCTATATATATGTGTATATGTATGGCACTGACCGAGTGCGTCCTGTGTGTGTGTGTGTGTCTGTGGCGTGCAGCTGCTGCATGAGAACGTGCGCTACGCCGTGACGGAGACGTGCCTGGCGCTCACGATCTTCCGCGAGGAGATCAACTTCCACGTCATGGCGCTCTTCACGTCGCTCGTGTTCCTCAAGATCTTCCACTGGCTCGCGCAGGCGCGCATCGAGTTCGTACGTGTCGAGCGCTCCTATTGCTGCTGCTACTGCTGTTGGCGGTCTCCTTAGAAGCAGCTAGCGGTCATCGGAGACTAACGGCCGGGCTTGCAACCTCAACAGATCGAGCAGACGGACGTCATCTCGCGGCTGACGCACGCGCGGCTTGTGTCGCTCATGGCGTTGCTGGCGGCCGTCGACTCGTGCTTCGTCTGGTTCTGCAGCGCCAAGGTCCTGGACCTCGGGCCCTCAGTCTACATCCTCTTCGGGTTCGAGGTGCGTTCACCTGTGACCCCGTTCTCTCTGTCGGTCGGTCCCTCACGCCGAACTAAACACACGCTCGTGTGCCGTCGGACGCAACGACAGTTCCTCATCCTGCTAGTGACGCTCGTGGCCATCTTCCTGCGCTATGTGCTGTACGTGATCGACTCGCGCATGGACGGCGCGTGGACCAACAAGTTCACGTACCTCTTCTACCTCGAGCTCGTGTCGGAGATCGTCAAGCTCATCGTCTACCTGGTGCGTTCAGCGTCGTTGGTCGTTGCTGCATCCATGTTCCTCCGGTCCAGAGCTGACGCGTCGGCTATCGCAGGTCTTCTTCATGCTCATCTTCACGTACTACGGCATGCCGCTGCACATTGTGCGCGACCTGTGGGTGTCGATCAAGAACCTGCAGCGCCGCATCGCGTCGTACTTCCGCTACCGCAAGATCACGGCCAACCTGAACGAGCGCTTTCCGAACCCGACCGAGGAGGAGCTGCAGGAGACGGACCGCACGTGCATCATCTGCCGCGAGGAGATGGAGCCCGCGAGCTGCAAGAAGCTGCCGTGCTCGCACATTTTCCACGTCGACTGCCTCAAGATGTGGGTGCAGCGCCAGCAGACGTGTCCAACGTGTCGCTCGGTCATCCCGACGGGTCCTCGCGCTCCTTCACCAGCTCCGGCAGCGGCACCGGCTCCAGCGAATGCTCAGGCCGCCGCTGGAGCTGCTGCCGCGGCTCCGGCAGCGCCAGATGCCCAGGCGCAACAGCACTTGCGCTTCGGAGCAGGATTCGCTCAGCCAGCGGTTGGCGCGGCCCCGGCTGCAGCTCCGGCCGGCGTGCCTGCTGCTGGCGTTGGAGCGGCAAACGCTGGGGCCATGCATGGAGCGCACGTGCCTCAGCCGGCGGCGGCGGGGCTGCACGGGTACGCTGCGGCCGGCTACCACCCGTTCATGCAGCCCATGATGTTCCCGCCACCGTTCGGGTTTGGAGGCTACGGCATGATGCCGCCGCAAGCCAACATGGACCCGCAGGCGATCCAGCGGCAGCTGGACCTGCTCAACGCGCAGCTCGCGGTGCTCCAAGCTGCCACCGGCCAAGTCCCTGCCGCTCCTGTTCCCAATGCTGCCGCAGCCGCCGGAACACCGCCACCGGTCGTCCCGACAGCCTCGCAGCCCTCGCCAAGCGCTGCAGCTGCGACGCCAGCGAGCGTCAGCGCGGCGGTACCGTCACCTTCGCAGCTGAAGCCTGAGAGCCCCGACGACCTGGAGGAGAAGGCGCCTGCGCCGACCCCGTCCGAGGCTGAAGAGCGCGCGATCCCGCCGGCTCCCATGACGGAGGCCGAGCGCCGCCGCGACGAGCTGCGCCGGCGGTACGCGCGTATTTACGGCTCGTCGGCCTCCTCCGCGGACGAGAGCAAGGCTGAGTAGCGAGCGACTCGAAGCGCGCAGGAACCGGACAAATCCAAGGCGTTTGCTTCTCCATTAGCCGCCGCCGTCTTTCTTCGTTGCATGAGCTCGTCCAGTACGACAGGAGCTCACGATACTAAGCGATACGCTTGCGTTCCTACGAGCTAAAGCTCTCTCTCTACCTTACTCTCCAGCACTCGACGTGTGTGTGTTTGCTTGCCCCTCATCATGTAAAGGTCTCTACACGGTTGAGATTGATAGTCGTTCAGTTAGAGCTAATAACTGTGTGTATCATCGGGGAAGCGGCTCCAAGGCGCGTCGAACATTCATCGCTACGGAAGGTGATGGAGTGGCGGGCGCTCGGTATGAGTAGGAGAGATCTTTGTTTCGTCAACAGCCTCCGAAGACGGAGTTCGCAACATAAGACTTCTTCATCGCGCTGCTCAATGGCATGGAACCAAGCCATGCACATATTCACACACACACACACACACAGGTACATCACACGCAGACGGTCAATGCATCAAAGGGCATGTCGAAATGCTGATTCTCCAGGGCTGTTGGCCACAAAACGTGGTGGCAGACCCCCGAAGTGCCCAGCGATCCGGCCGCCCCGGGGAGACTTCGCGCCGGGCTGATGGACCCGGCATCTCGTCCGAGGGGCGTGCTCTTTGCCGCGAGATTTAGAATCGGAAGACCCAGCGACGCACGGGGGCGACAGGCGTCGTGAGTGGCAAATGCGGCAGCTGGAGAGCCGAACACGCAACACACACGCACAGACAGACGCAGACGAGTGCCAAGGCGGAGGGAATTGGAGACTGAGGAGCTCCATGATGAACGAGTCCCGCGTTGTGTGTGTGGAACGAGTGGAGGGAGGTCGCTGGCGTCTGATTGGTCGAAAACCCCGCGCATTTTCGGCAACTAATGTGTCGGAGACGGTATATAACCGACCCGATGGTACAACAGTACCCAGAATAGAGTTAATTTCGGATAGTTGCCTTTTTCACGTCCATTAGGGCTTAATTTGGGCTATGGAGCTGGTGAAGCCGTCATCTACCTGGCGCCGCGCTTCTTGCGCTTGGCGTGCGCGTTGCGCTCGCGGAAGAACGAGACGAAGGCGCTGGTGGCCTCGAGCTCCTCCAGCAGTAGGCCCAGCTGCGGCGCGAAGCCCTCGAAGTCGCCGGGCTCGCTTGCCGAGATGGCGTGCAGCAGCTCCGCCACGCGCACTTGGACGCGCACGGCGCAGACGAACTCGGACGCGCGCGCCGTGAAGTCGAGCAGCTCGACGAGCGCGCCGCGGCTGTGAGACACTACGGCTGCGTTGACGCCTGGGGCCACGTGCGTGTCGATGAGCTCCGCAAACCCCTCGAGCATGTCCAGCACGGCATTCCAGTTCTGCGAGTACAGGTCCAGGATCTTCGTCGTGTCGATCGGAGCCAGCAGGTCGAGCTCGTCCTCGGTCGGGAACATCCGCGTGTGCGTCGCCTCGTCCTCTTCGCAGTCGCTGTCGACCTTGTGTCCGTACACGTCGAATCCCTCCGGTGGGTAATTGAATGGGCATGTCGACGACAAGTCCAGCTCCAAGTTTGACACATCATCGTTGCGCTTCCGCGTCTGGGCTGCTTCGGCGCTCAACTCTGCGTGGAGGCGCTGGAAGTGACCGCCAATGCCGTGCTGAGCCTCATGGGTCTTCAGGTGGTGGGCTTGTGCGAGTATCCCGACGTGCTTGAGTCGGTCGCGAAGCTGCGCGGCCACGGGCGAGAGCCCGATGCGCGCCTGCTCCTCGGCCGCCAGCGCGTCCTGCTCGACCCTCTCGTTGAACAGGATGATGCCCATCATGGCCGTGTCTTCCGTCGCCATCAGCCGACGAAGACGCTCCTCTTGGCTTGGGTCGATCGCCAGTGGGTCACTCACGACGGTGTCGCAGGCGGGGGAACTCGAGCGCATGTACCTGCTCGTACTGACAAGAGACGATGACGGCGACGGCGGCGACACGGCGGCGGGAAGCGCTCCATTTGCAGCGAAGTCGGCGGAGTCAGCATTGACGCTGAGCGCGTCATCGTCTACGGAGTCGACAGCATTGCCGTCATCAACGATATCCTGGTCGTCGACGACTTGTCCGTCGACTTCCTCGCCATCTCCTTCGGCAACGTCGGTCGGGATCTTGGCTTCATCGCGGAGCTTCTGCATCACATGGCGCAGCTGACTGCACAAGTTGATGCCCATGGTAGATGAGTGGCACAGCCCGCAGCCTTCGCCGCACGCAGTCACCGCGCTGTCAGAAGGCGTGGGGAGCGACCGTCTTCGTATCGATCCGCGCTTGCTCAACTGGCTCGAATACACCGATGGTGCCTCCTTGGTGCTGTCCCTGATCGTGTCATTTGCTGGCCGCTCGTCCATCTCAGCACTCACTGATCCCTTTCTCTTCGACGCAGCGTGCGGCACTCGCACCTGGACACCGACGTCCATCACGAGTGCCTTGTCGTTCAGATGTCCGCTCAGCGCCTCAAGCCGCGCCTCTTGTCCAGAGACGTATCTGGCGTTGCACTGACTGATGGAGACGCCGACATGGGCTCGCAACTGCTTCGGGAACCCGGCGCCACCTTGGATGCCTGGCGCGTAGGTCCGTGTCTGTCCAAAGCGCATCTTCTTCGACTGCTTGAGCTGCGTCTTGGCGCGAAGGAGCAGCCTCTCCATCTGCTGCTGGGCCAGCGACAGCCCAGCGCTGCCATTGCTCGAGTCGAGCAGCCGCACACGCCACGCCGCCCGCCTCTCGACGACGTACTCGCCGTGTTTGGTGTCGGTAGGACTAGTGGCTGCCAAGGCGGACGGCAGCTGCCGCAGCACTGCGACGCCGGCGTCCGAGTCCGCACCGAGGTAGAACCAGTCTTGCTCCAAGTAGATCTCGTCGTTGTTGTAGACAAAGTTCTGGATGGGACAGCGGCAACAACAGCAACGAGATTGTGAGAGGTGGCGAGCCAGCACGTGCTGAAGCTGTCGCGTACATCTGCTTGCTTGCACGACGAATGCACGGCTGAGCGCACGACCCACTTGCCGAGCATCTTGGACGTCTTGTTGCGTACTCGCGACTGGATCTCGTCCATCTGCATGTCGCCGTCATCTCGGCTCTTGCCCATCGGCCACGAACAACCGTCAAGCCGTGAGCTGGGTCAATGAGAGATCGAGAGACGCGCCATCGTTACCTTTGGCAGATACGCGCGTATGGGCACCGGGTGGCCGACAATTACCGGCGCGGGGGCGTCATTGCGGAACAGGCTCGGACCTTCGCTAAGCGCGAGCGCCTTGAGCTGCGGAGCCTCACGCACCTTGGCGCCGAGGACTCCGCCCTGTTCCCACGAAGTCTCGCCCGTCCCGATACTCAGCTGCAGCCAGACAGCGTCTCCGAACCGGATGGAGCTCGCGCTGCGCGGGTCGGACAGGTCGATGAGCGTGAACACGGCGCGGTCCTTGTAGCCCTTGACCTGCGGAAGCGTCTGCAGCTTCTCGAGCGACTGCACGCGCACCTGGCCGTCCGGGCTGCCCACCATCATCACATTGCCGTTGAAGAGCTCGAACGCCACGCTACAGCCGTACGACAGCCGCGTGCGCTGCGAGTTGAAGTCGTTCCGGAGCTTGTCCGCGTCCGAAACGACCGTGGTCGCTTGGCCAGGCGCTGGCACTGCCGCTGCTATCGTCGACGTGGTTGCGACCGTTGGACTGTTGTTGCTGGGGGCCAGAAGGATCGGCTGTGCTGCCTGCAGAACCATTGTCATTGGCTGGAGAGAGGCTGAAGCTGGAGACGGAGCTGGCAGCGCAGGCGCAGACGCGGATGTGCCGAGCGCGTTGAGCGTCTTCATCACCTCGGAGACATTCACTTTGGTCTTCTCGCTGGCGGCTTTGCGGTCGCGCCGCCATATCGGGACCCCCGCAGCCCCATTCAACACACTCAAAGCTACATTAGCACCGATGTGATTGCCTCCACTTGCTGCTGTAGATTGAAGCGAGCTCTTCTTCACGGTCGAGCGGCCACCCGCGGGCAGTTCGGGCAGGCTCACAACGTTCTTGAGACTGCTCCCACTTGCATGTCGTTGATGTGGAGAACCGTCAGCAAAAGCCACCGAATTGTGCTTTGAGGACGAGAACGAGTGCCGAGATCGCCCCGTCGTGTCTTTGTCTGACTCGCGGCGACGCCGTCGGCCGGTGCCTCCACTTCGAGAACTGCCGGCACCAGAGCGACCTTGGTGGGAATAGCCCGACTGGCTAAGGTCGCTCTCGTCGTCATTGGAGTCGTCGGCATCACCGGCATCGTCGTCTAGAGGGTCGAGCTGCAACTCGCCGCGCCTCTGACTCGACAGGCGCGATGTGACAGTCACTGGCGAAGTCATCCGCTCCTGGACACCGTCCAAGTACTGCCACACATTGGACGTGCGACCGAACGCGCGCGGATGCGAGGCCACAGGTATAGACGACCCGATCGCAGGCTCTGCGCCTCCATGCATGCTCTACTGCCCAAGCGCACGAGATCACAGGCTGGAGGCTGGCTTCTTGGGCGATCCCCTGACGTGAAGCGCTATAAATTGACGCTGTCATGGAGCGTTGGCGCTAAAAATGACTCCCGACGAGGCTGGATCAATTGGTCGGATAGCTGTGAACTCGGAAGGTCGCGCTTGGCTTCCACTCGACGCCGACTCGTTCGGATCGCCTGCTTGATCGCTTCTCCCTGGTCCGAAATACCTCCAAGACGCTCGACGCAACGCGATGGATGCGTCGATCGACCTCGACGCCATACGGGAGCGCATCCGGTGAGTCCACGCTCTTCGCACACACGTCCACATGCAACTCAAGGCCGCCGTGGATTTCACGCTTGGCTGACGTGACCATGGCTCGGCCGACAGCTTCATCTGCGCGCAGGACCAAGCGCAATGGCAAGAGTCGTGGATGGTGCGTCTCCCCTCCATCGAACATCCCACACGCGCCACACGATCACGTTGTTCACCTCTACCTTGTCGTGTCGGGGTAATGACAGGCAGTGTTGAGTGCGCCAACGAGCACGCGCCGCGGACTCGTTCTCCCGGATGTGTTTCTTCAGACGCTGCAATCCAACGGCGTCTTCTGCAGCAGATCGGAGGCTCGCACGCTCGTAGAGCGCTTCCAATCACCCAACGGTGCAGTGTTCGCGTCAAAGTTCTTGCAGTGGGTCGCGCTCTCGGCGCCAGCGGATCACATGAACCCAGAGCTGCGCTTCCCGCGCCTGCCGCAGCCGTACCGGCGCATCGTCAAGGTGCTGGAGGAAGACATCCTTGACGCCGCATGGGAAGTCATCACCACGCAGAGCGAGCGATACCGGGCCGAGGTAGCAGCTGGGGGAGCGTCGACGGCGCGCTCGTCCTCTGGATCGAGCGATCAGATGGCCAATATAGGGAGCGAGGACGACTTCCAGGCTGCCAAGAAGCGGGTTGTCAAGCCCGGGCGACAAGTGCCCGTCGCCGCCGCTGCGCACAAGGCTCCGCGGGTGGTTGCCATGCAGAGTCGCGTATGCGCGCGCTTCGCTGCTGCGGTGGTTTCGGAGCAAAGCCCGTCGGACAGCAGCGATTGCAATGCCCGCCTCACCCTTCAGCTTGTTCACACTTCGCCGACCAGCGGGAGACCGAGCGCCAATAGCGATGTAGGGACGGCATTTCCGCTTGAATGGCGGACGTTTCATGAGATCGTCCCCGGGTCTCTACCAACAGGGTCTGAAGCCATCGAGTCCGAGGTCCGGGTTGGTAGTGTCAGCTCGCTTCAGCCATTGTTCGAACCGACGGGTGAGCTAGAGACAGCTACGAGCTGGTGCATGGCGATCCGCCTGGTTCAGGAGACGACGATCAAGTCCACGGCGGCGGATCCCGATTCTCCGCCGACGACTGCTACGGCACGGTGTGGGCAGGTTCTCGTGCTCGTCATCGACGTTGGTGGCCCCGCTTGCACCATGGAGTGCCAACTCGTCGCCGTGCTAAACGACGCCGACCCGGATGCGTCCGCGACTGTCGAGTTATCGCAAGACGCGCGGTTCCTATCGCTGAGCTCGGCCACACAGGGCATTTCACTTTTCCGAGTGCCCGACATCGATCAATGGAGGCAGCAGTCGTCTGGCGTTGACGATCCCGGCTCAGATAACAACGGCGGTGACGATGGCACCGAACTTGGCAAGGCCGCGGAGGAAGGTAGCGTGCGCTTGATTTCACCGATAGACATGTCGAGCACTCCGCGACTGGTGTTAGACGAAACAACGCCAGGTTCGATTGGCGACGAGGCGAAGAGCCCGCCTCGGCTCCACTTCCTCGTGGCCCCAGTCACATCCAGGGCGACGACGACCAGCAACAAGCCGTTCGCGAGTGCGCCGATAACGTACGCGCTTGTCGCCTGCGTTGATACCCGCGTGCTCAAGTTCTTGCTGCTGGATGACCCTTCCTGCCAGTCGATTGCGCCGCTGATTCGCTGGGAGCACCTTGATCGGATTTCAGCCTCGACTGTCGAGGCGTCGACCGACCTGCTGGTCGTTGCTTGTGTCGATGGATCGCTTATGGTCTGGAACGTACTGCGAGACCGCCACCGCAGCTTCATGTCGACCAGGACGAGCACAAACTCCCCTCCTTCCGTGATTGACGCCGTCGTGTACCACAATGGCGTGATCGTCGCGCTGTCAACTGCTAGCCAGCAGGTCTGGTTCTTTGACACCCGGGTTCGCCACGCACCGACGCTCCTGCGTGTCGTCATGCCTCCCCCATCATCATCGCTGTCCGCTCCACAGCTGTCAACGTCAGCAGCAACCACCATCACCGCACTTGTCGCGAGCACGAGCGAGCTCGGGATCCCCGTCGTCATTCTGCAGTACTCGACAGGTCTTGCGCTTCTATATGATGTCCGCACGGTGCGCGCTATTGGCAGCGTCCGAACGTCATCCCCACTTCTGTCAGCGACCGCACACGGGCTGTGCAGCGTCGGTCGAGTGATGTCGGGCCATAACCAGCTCGAAGTCATTGACATCTATGCGTGGGAGCAGCTCGTACCGACAGGATTCAACGACGTCGACGACGAAGGGCGTGGCATGGGTCGTGCCACCCAGCAGCGAGTGGAAGATGACCCGATGACACTCTTGTACCGATTTGCAGGCAGGAGCAGGCCGCCAGCGTCTCCCGTGTCGCCAAAGCTGAAGACTGCGACGCTGCCGCCGACGCCATCGCGCACTGACAAACCTGGGCACAAGAGCACAGGAGCCACCTCGTTGCCGCTGCAGCCGCTTATTCCCGACTGGGGCGCGCGGTTCCAGCAGCTCTGCGACGAGCAAACTGATCCTCAGGCCATGGCCGAACGAGACGTGGCGCTGATGCGACGCCAGCGAGCCATCCTGAAGGCATTTGCAGCGACGGCGACGAGCTAAAAGGCAAGAAAGCAACCACAATCACATGCGTAAACCCATCAGCAACATCCACCACACGGACACACCTCGAGTTCTCGCGCTGCTTGATTCACCGGAGTGTGGCGTGTTCAATAAAGTTAGAGCTTCCGTGCTGAGTCCATCAGTTGGTCGGTAGCGGCGATGCGCTGGCACCGTTGCTGGAATTGCCAGTCGATCGCCACCACTTGGTCGCCTTGAGGGGCCGCGAAGGGACCTTTCGATACAAGAGAACGGGGTCGCCGCTGGCAATTGCGGGCGTACTCTCTTGCGCCTCTGTCTTCCTTCGCTTCCATGTACGAGCTTGCTCTTCGTCCAGCCGTTCAACCTGCCCCTTGTACTCGAGCTCGCCCAGTGCAGCTGCGAGTAGAGGCAATGGTACACTTGCGCTGCTGTCCACGCCACTCTGCTTCGCCGCATTCACCTTCTCAAGTAGCTCCGAGACGCTCCAGTCCCGGCGCAGATCCATCGCTGCCAGCACGGCCGACGCGATGCGATCTACCGCAGCAGATTCCTGCTCTTGGTGGCTCGCGCCTGTGAACAGTACCGCTGATATGCCGACTGTTGTGCTGTTGGTGGACGCACTGCTCCCCCGGTCGCTCGTGACTGCGAGTCCTAGCCACGCCGTCGGTAGAGAAGGGTTGGCGGGCACTGACATACTCGCATCCGAGTCACCCGACGCAGTAGTTGCTGAGGCGTCTGCGATCGCCTTCTCCATCGCTTCAGGCGACACGTAGAGACTGCTGTCCTTGTACATGTCGTCGCGATGGTACGTCACTCCTTCGTACTCGAACGACAGCGTCGACGACTCAGACGTATACGTCTTGCGCAACTGCCCTGTGCTCGCATAAAGCAGCTCCGAGTAGCTGAGCTTCCCGCGACGTGGCCTCGACCCTCCGCTACCTCCGCCCCCCGTCTTGGTGCTCCCCACCGACCCATGGTACCACCCAGGCGTGCCTGGAATCGGTCCAACAGCGATTGGCTCCGGCTCGACCTCTTCTGGAATGCTGCACTTGGCGCGCGCCGGGTCCCAGTGGTTCATGGAGCAGTACCACTTGTCCGGTAGCGTCGACGACTTGATGTGCGACGGCAGTTTGCGCCACTTGTTGCACTTCTCGCACTGTGCCCACTCGAGCACAGTCTTCTTCACTTGGCCACCTGCGCCAGACGACCCAGAGCTCGACGACTTGGATGTCGACTTGGACGACTGAAACCCACCCATCTTAGTGTCAATCGCGTGCGGCGTCGTCCCGGTCGCGACCGCAACGGCCGAAAGCACCGTCGCTCCTACGCCAGAGGCAGACGCCATCAAGTCCGACTTGAGCGAGCTCTGCTGTTGGACGCTACTAGACGCTGACTGTTGCTGGGTCTGGCCAGTTTGGGCTGCCGCCTTGGCAGACTTGTTCGACTTGGCCGGCTTGTGCCCAGGGTCAGGCCCGCCCGAAGCAACGCCAGCGCCACTCGAGGCGTCCCCGCTCGCGCCAGTTGCTTGGTGTGCAGCCGGAGTGCCGTCTCCAGATGCTGGCTTGAGGCGCTTGCTGGATTGCGATCGCGCACCGGCAGCAGGAGATGCCGACGCGTCTTTCACTGCCTGCTTTTTCAGAAATGCCTCGACTTCCGGCGGGTTGGGGGCGCTGCATTTCGCAAGCTCGGGAGCCCACGTGTTGAGGTGGCAGTACCAGCGCGCCGGGAGAAGATCGAACTCGATGGACGACGGCACCACACGCCATTTACCGCACTGCGCGCTTTCGCACTGCACCCACTTGAGCTGGTGGTATTTGTCCTTGATCTTGTCCAGCTTGCGCTTCTTGCGCTTCTCTTGCTTCTCTTGCTTCTTGAGCTGCTTGGACATCTGCGCCGAAGCATCGTTTGCGTCGGGTGTAGACACGGATGCAGCAGCAGCAGCGACAGCAGTAGAAACATCGGCCACTTTCCCTGACTTTCCCGACAAGCCGACAGTTGACGACGAGGACGACGATCCCCCGTCCGACCCAGTGCCACCTTGAGCGTTGCTTCCCAAGCTGAGCTTCTTCTTTTTGTTCTTCTTCTTGGAGCGATCAGACGCCAGCACATGCGGTGGCGCTTTCTGCGGCGTCCGCTGCTTGACATCTTCTTCAGCCACGTCGCACGACGCGAACGCTTGGTGCCACGAATTCATGTGACAGTACCAGCGCTCGGGCATGGTCGCAAGGTCAATCGACTGCGGCACCGTGCGCCACTTCTTGCAGTTGTCGCATTGGACCCACTTGGCTTCGCCAACCCCGGTTTCCACGGCAAGCTCGTCACCGCCTGCGCCATCGTTGTCCGACTCGACGGTCGACTTGGACGACTTGCCCTTCTTCTTCTTCTTCTTGGCCGCACCACTACATTTGCCGCCTCCACGAGGTGTACCCACGGCACTTTGCTCCGCCTTGATGCGAGCGAGTCGCCTCGAACGCGGGGTTATCGCGCCTCCAGGGCCTTCGTCGTCCCCTTCTTCACCTTCGCTGACCGATTCCTTCACGGAGCGGCCCACCTTCGCCGCAGAAACCAACGAAGAAGTTGACGACGACTTGGGTATTTTCACCGCCAGTCGCTCCTCAGTCGGCGATTCCACCGCGTCGGTCGTGGCCTGCTCGTGCTTCAAACTTGGAGTGTCTGGCGGATTCAAGAGCCGACCGATGGATGAGTCCCCAGACGACGTCACGCCAGTTAGCTGGCCCTGGCTCGCATCGCCAGTCTCCGACACCGATGTCAGCTCGCTCAGCTCTGATGGTGGGGGCGATAGTGACGGGCGGTTTAGAGGCTTGTTGTGCTCCACCTTGCCGTCGTCACTTGGAGCGCGTGGTGACTGGGCATCGTCTTCTACGCGGGTTCTCGCTTTCTCTTCCAGCTCTACCTCAACAATCGACGACTGCACAACCGCTGCTCTTGATTCAGGGGTCAACGCCGGCGTCGAGGCAGCACGAGTCTTCTCCGAGTCGTCTTCTTCCATTTCGTCGTCGCTGTTGCCCAGCGCCTCAACAAGCCGTTGTTTTGTGGTTGCTGGGCTTTCAAACAGCAAAGCGGCTCTCAGTGACGGAGAGTCGCCACCGTACGGCGACGGGTTGACCTGTGGCGGCGCTGAAGCGGCCACGTCGATGCTAACACGTCCGCTTGGCGCAACGGCGGCCACGGCACTGTCGCTGCTCGTCTCGCGCTTGATTACTGCCACTGATCTGGTCGGATCCACCTTCGACCCGCTCTTTTCGTCCGATACCTCCTTGCGGAACGAGCTTTCAGCCTTTCGCCTCGCACGGTCCCCCTCATCCGCACTGGCCGCGGTGCTCTCCTCTTCCTGCGACGACGACGCGAGCCGACCTCTCGAGTCTTTCCGCTTCATCTTCTTCTCCTTCTTCTTCTTCTTCTTCTTCTTCTTGTCGCGCTTCTCCTTCTTGGACTTGTGCAGCTTCTTGTCGATCGTGCTGGCAGAGCTCACGACGCTTCGCTCGGACGCCTCCGACTCGGCGCCATCCTCCTTCACGATCTCGTCCACGCGCCTGACGCTGCGGCTGCTGCTCTCGTGCTTCTCGGACGCCGCCGCAGCCAGACTCTCCTTCTTGAACACATCGACGCTGCTACTGCGCTGGAGGCGACTGGAACTGCTTGACTCGCGCTCTTTTGCCATACTCTTCGCGGTTGTCCCAAGTGCCGCCGATCCCGTGTGCTTCGGACACACAATGAGCTTGGACGTGAGCTGTCGCACGCCTTCGCGCGGCAGGCAGCTCGTGTGGTACGCCACAGGGCAGCGCACGCAGCGCACAGCCTCCTTTTGCGCGCCAGACTTGACGCACCCGGCGCACGTGTGCAGCTAGCAGAAACAGCGCAACGCATCGGTAGACAGTCAGTCGTGGGACAGAGCGGGTAGTAAATAGGAGCCAGTCAGTCAGCGGGCGTACCGGGCAAATGAAGTGCGTGCCGGCGATGCGCGCGAGCGGGTACTGCGTAATGCAGTCGAGGTGGTAGAACTTGCCGCACGAGAGTGCTCGGCACTTGCGCACCGGCCCTTTGGGCGACGCAGCGGGCTCGCCACTCGCACTGCCGCCGCCTCCATCCTCAGACGCCTGCTGGGCGCCAATCTCCTTGCAGTGGAAGCACCGGTGCCTCTCGGACCGGCAGGACTCGCACACCCAGGGCTTCGCGTCGGCCGCCGCCTGCTCGTCCTTGGACAGGCACGCGACGTGGAAGGCCGAGACGCACGGCCCCGTGCACAGGACGAGCAGCTCGTCGTCCCCGCGCTCACACACGACGCAGATGTGGTCGCTCTGGACACCAAGCAAAGCGTCAGTATGGGGGAAATTAACAGGCTGGGTGGGCCAGGGCGGAAGGGGGCGAACACACCTTGGAGGCGGCAGGACGCTCCTTCTTGGGCTTGCTCCTCGCCGACTCGTCGTCCGCCGGACGCTCCTTCCTCCGCTTCTTCTCCTTCGCGTCCTGTCCGTCGCCTCGCTGCTGCTGCTGCTGCTGCTCCTCCAGCTGCAGCTGCGCCTGCAGCTTCTTGCGGTGTCGCTGGTCCAGCGGCATGGGGATCAGCACCGAGTCGGAGCTCGAGCTGGAGCTCCCGTCCGAGCTGTCGCCCGCCGCCGCCGCACGCGCGCGTCGGTCCATCGCGCGCCTCGCTCCGGTCGGCCGGTGCGGCGCCACGGACCCGCCAGTGGGTAGGGAGGATCTCCGCCGGCCGCTTGCCGCCCTTTCTTCGCTGGCTATGTATGGGGCAAGGCGCCGCGTGCCGCCGTGCGATGACTTGGAAATTGTATGATATGGCGCTACCATACCATTTTCAAGTCATAAAAGCACAGCAGTCCCGAATGTCCCGAGTCCAAAACATGATAACAGAAGAGCTCGGTTATATACCCTGAACGATCGAACAAAACCAATCGGTTACGTGCCAAATATTGAACAGAATCGATCGGATGTGTGCCGGTTCAACGCGAACCACCCGAGACTGTTTATAGCCGATTTCGAACGCGCAGCGCAATGGGGCTCGCCTGGCTGCGGTCGCAAAAGTCGGTACGCGGACGCGTCGTACTAGTCACGGGCGGCGCCTTGGGCATCGGTCGCCACATGGGGCTGCGCTTCGCGTCTCTTGGCGCGCTCGTGGTCGTCTGGGACGTCAACACGGTCGCGGGGCGGCAGGTCGTGCAGGAGATCGCAGGCCAGGCCGCCGGGACAGTTAGCGGCGGCGAGGCCCACTTCTTCGAGGTGAACGTGGCCGACCGCGAGCGCGTCGAGGAGGTCGGGAAACAAGTCGTGGAGCAGCTCGGCGGCGTGGACATCCTCGTCAACAATGCAGGGATCTACCACGGCCAGAGCTTCCTGGTGGTGCCAGCGCATCTGCTCGAGCGGACGATGCAGGTGAACGCGCTTGCGCACTTCTGGACCATCCGTGCGTTCCTTCCGGTCATGCTGAAGCGCGGTGGCGGCCATATAGTGTGCGTGTCCAGCGCCGCGGGGTACCTTGGCTTCCCGGCTATGGTCGACTACTGCGCGAGCAAGTTTGCAACCGTCGGACTCATGTCGAGCCTTCAGCAGGAGCTGCGGCTAGCGGACCCGACCGACAGCATCCGACTCACGCTCGCGTGCCCGTCCTTCACCAGCACGGGCATGTTCGAGGGCGTCAAGCCGCCGGTGCTGACCACGTGGCTCTCGCCCGAGTACGCGGCCGAGGCGATCGTGGCGGCCGTGCGCCGCGACCAGTGGCGCGTGCTGCTCCCGTCTGTCATATCGCTCGTCGTGGCCAGCGCCGCACTGCTGCCCGTGTGGGTCTACGACTGGGCGTTGCGTGTGACGCGCACGCTCTACGCGATGCAGGGCTTTCGACAGACCCGGGTACACGCCGGACTGCCGTTGGTTGCGTCGGTGATGCCAGAGCCGTCCGCGAGTGACTGGCCAAGGGCATACTGTATGAACTTCCGCCCTATACTGTAGAGAGTAAAGACCTTAGTTAATGATACCCAGGTACGGAACGAGCAGGTCAGGTTGAAGCTGGAATGTGTGACGTTGGGCGAGGAGTTGTCGCTTCCGACATCACGTCTGCTGTACATATTAATAGTGGTTACGTGACGACTGCTATTTTCAGCCAATGAACGCGCGTCACCAAAAAGCCATAATCGGTCCCACTCCCGCGTCATCCCTCCCGTTTAACGTATTGATCTGTACCGAGACGCCTCCACGTCGCCCAGCCTCCAGTCTACCTTCAAGCCCCGTCATCCTTGGTGGTCATTCGCCATTCCACAAGTCGAAACTCGACGTGACCGCCGCCGCCGCCCTGCTCTCTGTCGCTCGCTCACTTCTGCTCTCTCCTTCTCGACGGCACGTCCTCCTCCTCCTCCTCCTCCTCTCGCTTCGGCGTATCGGCTTCAGCCAAAGACAACCAGTCGCCATGTTCGGGTGGCTCTTCGGGTGGCTCTGGGAGAAGTCGGTGCGCGGGGACGTGGTGCTCATCACGGGCGGCGCCATGGGTATCGGCCGGCTGCTGGCGCTCAAGTTCGCGGCGCTCGGCGCGACGATCGTCGTCTGGGACCTGCACGAGGACCTGGGCGCGCAGGTCGTGGCCGAGATCGAGGCGCTGCCGATCAAAGGTGAGCCCGCCAACCCCGGACGGAAGCGCGCGTACTTCTTCCGCGTCGACGTCACGGACCGCGAGATGGTGTACGCGACGGGCGCCGAGGTCACAGCGCTGCTCGGCGGCGTGGACATTCTGATCAACAACGCGGGCATCGTGGGCGGCAAGCCCATCCTCGAGTCGAGCGACCGCATGATCGAGCGCACGATGGCCGTGAACGCCACGTCGCACTTCTGGACCATCAAGGCCTTCCTGCCGGGCATGCTCGAGCGCAACAAGGGCCACATCGTGTCGCTCGCGAGCGCCGCCGGCATCTTCGGCTCGCCCGGCATGGTCGACTACGGCGCCAGCAAGTTCGCGGCCGTCGGGCTCATGGAGAGCCTGCGCCAGGAGCTGCACGCCATGGGCCGGCCCAACATCCGGACGACCCTCATCTGCCCGTCCTTCATCGACACGGGCATGTTCGACGGCGTCACGACGCCCATGTTCACGAGGCTGCTGACGCCCGAGTACGTGGCCAGCAGCATCGTGCGCGCCGTGCGCCGCAACCACGTCCGGCTGCTCATGCCCGCCTTGATGAACCTGCTCGAGCTCGTCGTCAGACTCGCGCCCACCTGGTTCATCGACCTCTACATGCGCGTGACCAAGAGCAACCGCACCATGCACACCTTTAAGCAGAACCGCGTGCACTCCATCAAGCAGGAGAAGGAGGCTTGAGTCGCTCTCAAGTTGAGCTGTTCACAGTTCGCATGGCTGCTGTCACTCAAGCGAAACACACACATACGCCTTCTTTCGTGCGAACAAATGTCAGTAAAGTGGGCAATACAACATCAGCTTGTAATGTCAATGTGTCACTCTTTCGAGGTAATTAACCCACTCATTTATTGTTCTCGCGCATTCCTCTCTATTAGGCTAAATCTAGCCTACCCTAGGAATACTGCCATCGAAGAAGGCCAAAATAGTCTAGTTCAAAGCAATCACTGCAGTATTATAGGTCAAACAACCTATAATATCCTATAATAGAAATTGTAATCGACATGTGATCCCCTCGCGTTACACATACAACACAGCATTCCTCGGTCTCCGGCGACTCGCGACGACGGCAGCCGGCGAGATGATGCGCAGCGACGCGGACGCGGACGCGGCGGCTGGGCGACTGGTGGAGGTGGAGGTGCCGCCTGGGCCGCTGGGCATCCTGCTGGACGACGCGGGGCCCGGCGGCGGCGCGTACCTGGACGGGTTCGCGGCCGTGGGGGCCGACGAGAGCGAGCGCGGTGCCGTGGAGCGCAGCGGGCGCGTGCCGGCGGCCGGCAGCGTGCTCATCCGCATCAACGAGTACGACCTGGAGGCGGACGGCATGAGCTTCGCCGAGATCGGCCAGGTGCTGCGCGACACGAGCCACCTGCCGCGCACGCTCTGCTTCCGCGTGCCGCCCGCGGACCTCGACTCGGACGACTCGGACGACTCGGACGACTTGGACGATGCTGCTGATGATGACGAAGAGTACGACAGCGACGAGGTCGAGGAGGTCGAGACGGGCGAGGAGGAGGACGAGGGGAGCGGCAGCTTGGTGCAGGAGGCGGACGCGGCTCTGGGCGTCGTGGCGATCGACTCGACAAGCTCGAGCACGCCCGGCAACGGCGGTAGAACGCCTACAACGAGCCACAACAGTCCGTCCGGCGTGAGCAACAGCAGCAGCCACGGGAGCTGGACGCCGGTGCGCGCGCCGGCCGCCCAGGAGCCACAGCCCACGCAAGGCGAAGGCCCCGCGCTGGTGCCGACGACGGCCATCTCGAGCGCCGCGGGCCGCCTCGGACCGCCCGCGGAGTCCTCGTCCTCGTCGCTGTCGCCTATGGCGACGTTCCAGCCGTCGCAGTCGCTCGCGGACCCGGCCGTCGACGCGCTGAGCGACGCGTCCGCGGCCGACAAGAGCGAGGAGCTCGTGCGCGTGCAGGTGCCGCCGGGGCCGCTGGGCCTTAGCCTGGACGGCGGCGTGCTGGACCGCGCGGTCGTGCTCGGCTTCGTGCCGATCCGGGACGGAGACAAGGGCCCGCTCGAGGCGGATGGCCGCGTGCTCCCTGGCGCGCAGCTGGTCGAGATCGACGAGATCGACGTGTCCGCGCAGACGCTGGACGAGATCCGCGGCTTGCTGGGCGAGCGCAGCGCGCAGTCGCGGCGCCTCGGCTTCCGGCCGCACGCGCTCACCACGCAGGCAGCTCGCGCGTCGCTGACCGCCCCGGCAAGCCGCCTGCCGTCGTTTACGGCGCTTGTGGAGGACCTGAACAAGCGGCGCAAGCTCGAGGTGGCGCTCGTCATGAAGCACGACGCGGCCGACCTCAAGCGCGGCCAGTGCTGGTTCATGCTCTCGACCGCGTGGCTCGCGCGGTGGGTCGAGTTCGCCGTCAAGGGCGGCCCGGAGCTGCCGGGACCCATCGCGAACGAGGTGCTGCTGGCCGATGGGTGGCGCGACCGCCGACGGAGCAGTGAGCCTGGACGCCCGGACGTCCCCCGCGAAGGCCTCGTGCTGTCGAGGGACTACCGCGGCGTGCCGCCCATGGTCTGGTGCCTCTTCGCCGAGATGCACGGCCTCGGAGACGCGCCAGTCCTGCCGCGGTTCTTGCTCGACATCTACGCGGACGGACTGAGCGACGCCGAGCTGTCCAACATACTGCGGGAGCCGCGGCTCAAGGCGACCGTGATGGTCAACAACCTGCGCGACGCGTGCCTCGTGCGCGCCTCCAAGTGATCGCCCCCTCCCCTACTAGCCAGCTGCCTCTGCATCCCCACCGTGTATCGTAATAGCTGTTCGATCCTTGGCCCAGAGACGTCTCCGTGCTCACTCACGGTCGTCAGCACCTTCGCGTGAGCCGCAGCAGATCCACTTTAGCCAGTCGAGCGACTCGCTCGACGTGCCAGCCGCTCCACACGTCGCCTGTGGACGTCTGGCTGACGCTTTCAGGGCGACTGGAGCGGGCGAGAACAGCTTCGAGCGCGCGCGAGGTCGCGACTCCGCGGTGCTTGTGCGCGATGACAACCTGGAACCCAGTGTCTTGGTCGGAAGGAGGCGAAAGCGCTTCAAGCGTCGAGAGCAGCGCCGCGTGTGCGTTCCAACAGTACAGCACGTCCGCCGCGAACACAACGCCAATGCGGTCGCCTCGAAAGCTGCAGGCAACACGACTCGCGATCGCTGAGGGCAGCGGTAAATGCCCCCACACAAGCGGAACCACCTCGACCGCGTCCGGCGCTGGAGCGGCTTGATTCTGCGTCACGTTACGCTCGAGTAGCGCCGCGCTCTCCGGCCGCTCCGTCAGCACCATGACACTCGATCCAGACGCATACAACGCGCGGAACACGCAGGCGAAGAGTCCACAGCCTGCGCCGAGCTCCATCATGGCCGAAGGGGATCCACCGGGCTCTATCGCTGCCTCGATCAGAGAGAAGCTCAGCAGGATCGACGCGTCCCAGATGTGAGCCCCCATGGCGTCGCCGTAGTTCTCCATGATGGCGAGCAGTCGACTGGCCCGGGCATTCGGGACGCTGAACAAGCGTCGAGTGCACGTCGACGTGGCTGGATGCGGATGAGAGACGAGCGAGGACGAGCGCTCCACACGGATGCTCTCGGACTGGAATGGCAGCACGAGCACGCGGTCACTCAGCCAGACGCTGTGCATGCAAAACCTTCTAAAGGCTCGGTGGAACACGCTGGTGTCGGTGGCGACGTCGCTCGCAGGGTCGAGTGCGACCAGGAGAGTGCACGAGCGCGCGGGAATCGCCGACCTTATCGCTGTCTCCTCGATGGCGGCGGCATACACCCACTTCGTCTGCGCCTTCGTAGGCTTCTCGACTAACCGCAGGGCAAGCGTCGACTCGACAGGTTCGCAGTCCTCCTCCTCGTCTCGAACCAGAAGAAGTCGAACGACAGGAGCACGCAGACTTCGAGCGACGGCCTGGAGCTCCCGTGTCGGTGGAGGCTGCCCCATTTCGTCCACAAGGTCAATCGCGACGCGGAAGCGCTCACCCAGCATGACGCGCTTTGGCAGGCCGAAGCGAAGCCGCAGCCGCCACAGCTCGAGGTCGCTCGGCATGCTTGAGCCGAGCGAGGCGAGCTTGTCCAAGTCGAACGGCTCTCTCTGCTGCTCGTGGTGGTCTTGATCGCATTGGTGCTGGCATCGGACGTCGGAGGACATCAGAGTTTCAGCCGGATGCTTGCAGGAACGGGTGCAGCTGACCGAGAGTGCAGGTGACGCCTTCATGCTCTCGCTGGTGTCAATGCCGATCATGGCGCCTTGTGTTGCCAGACTGACACGAGCTAGCTTCTCTTGCGTTCGTACGTTTGCCGCCGGCCCAAGCGGAGGCGGCGGTGCGTCCGTTTCCTCGCGCATTGCATCCCGCGTCGACTCCATAAATATCGCTCGACGCCTTTTGTTCGCAGCTTCGAGCGTCGCCGGTCTGGATCTCTTCGCGTTGATCGTAGCGACAAGTGACGGGATGTCGCTCCCACTGCACCCCCGCGCCGTCCAGGAGCTCTTCCAGGTGCCACCACCAACACAAGCAGCGCAAACTGCAGCCGTCTAACGCATTGAGCTTGCGTCAGCAGGAATTGCTTGCGTTGAACGGGTCGTCCACTCCGAAGGCAAGACAACCAGCGTCCATACGTCGCCAACGCGCGCTCTCTCTCTCTCTCTCTCTCTCTCTGATGCCACCATTTAATCGAATGAATCCGATGGCGACAGGTATCATCTCTCTCACTCCCGCGGCGCCTCGAGCAGCACCAGGTGTGCTGCGTCAGTTGCAGTCTCCACTGGCCATCGACAACTCATAACTAACAGTGGTTGTCGACGTGGAATGCGTAGCAAGCGTACCTGCGCGCGCTCACACTGGCCAAGCGAGGAATTCGAGTCGAGCGTCGATCTGATGGATACGAAGACCAGGTTGAGCGAGCGACGATGAAGATCTCGAACGACGGAGCGGCGATCGCGATCGAATGGGACGCGACGGAGGCGACAAACCAGCCTCCGAGAGGTGTAGCTGCCGTCTCTCTCGTCAACATCCAGGGTATCACACTGAGCTCTTCACCGCGTTCTTCCGGCTGCTTCTCACTCGTCGTCGATGACGGAGACAACCCAAGTGATCTACGCGGCGTGTTCCAATGTCTGGGGCGGTCTTGCATCTTCCGTGACTGGATCCTAGCGCTCACTTGTGGCGCAAACGCCTTCCAGCAACGAGCAAGGCGCTCGATCCAACCGCAGACAAGAACGAAGAGTGGCGAGTTGTCGACCGTCGACTTGATGTGGCAAGGAGCCCGCCTTCGCATCTTCGAGTTAGCCGAACAGGTTGGGCTCGAGCTTGCAGTTGACACGGTGACGAAAGCCATCAGCGAGTTTTTGGATCGACGTCACCGCCGCGATCTCGCATTTGCTGACCGCAATGACGCCGGCGAGCTCCTGTCGACTTCCAGACTGTTCTTGCGGCTAGCGTCAATGTCCTAAAGGCACTTGGAGATGGTATGGCGAACCCAGAGACCATTCTGTCGCTACAGATCGCCAATGGAGCGCAACTGCGAGAGACTCTGCTGCTGCTTTCGTCGCGCCTCTGCATACCGCGCGCGGAGTGATGCAAGCCGCTGATTCCCATTTGCTCCCGTCGCCGTGGCGTTTCGTGGTGAAGGGGGCTGGGACTCGGACTCGAGTTCTTTGCTTGGGGAAGCGAGGCTGAGGCGATGAATCTCACTCTCCGATGCGATCGCCGTCTTTATCACCGAAGGAGGCGCATCCGACTTGACGCCAGAATGGGAGCCGTTCTTGTCGCTGCCAGAGATGCCTTCCCGACGTAGTTCGCTCTCATGTGTAGGCTGCCATAGCTCTCGCTGTTGCTTGTGATTCGGGCTGCAATCTTGGTCGTTCTCTGCTACTCCACCCGAGTCGTCAAGGCTGAGATTGACTGCGCTGAGACTCTCACCCAAGCTAGGTACAGCCTGCGGACGCTTTTCGCTCGTCCACCATCCACGGTCGCACATCTTCCCGCAGTAGTCGACGGAATCTCCCTGGATCCCATTGTCTCCAGCACGCGTGTAGTCGCTTGGCACGTGGTCGATGCTCTCCCTACCCTTCTTCGCACACTTCGCAGGGTAGGAAGAGGAATCATAGACCTGCACGCCTCTGGAGCTGTCCACAGCGATATCACTGCGTGCAGGCGCCGGCCGAGTCTCCCAAACTGACGAAGCCATTGATGCTCTCAAGTGCGCCACCTCGCCTTGCAGTCGCTTCACCCGCCGCTTCCATCTCACTGTGTTTGGAATCCACGACAATTTGTCAGACTCGTGACGGCACACAACTCTAGCAAGCCAACAAACAGCTTCACCGCTCACCTTCTCGCCGAATGGCCGTCTGTTCCATCTCTTGCAGGTCTCGCTGGACGCGAGCAACGGCATCGCGACACGTCGGATCGATCTCCGGCACACAAGTGCGCGCCTCGTCCCTCATGGCTCTCGTTTGCATCGTGATCGCGTTGGCAGCCCCCTTCGTCACGTCGGCTGCCTCCAGAGCCGCGACCCGCGCGTTCAGGTGACGCAACTCCTTGGTGAGCAGCAGGAACGACGACCGCAGCACCTCCGGCACGCCGCTCCACTCGCCCTCGCCGTCAACCATGCGGCGTCCAAACGCGCACCGAAGCAGCATCAGCATGGGATCCGCTTGGCTCTGGCGATCGCCCCACTGCACGTCGCCCGGGTGATTGCTCGATGCTTGCATGCCTCACGTTCCTCGACACGTACCGAGTTCACCTTGCTGTCTGCTGCGCTTCCGTCGCCCCGTGACGCTTCCCACGCTTGCCGCGACGCCTCGTGATCGGCAGCAGCTCGAAGAGCTCCAACGCACTCTCGTCTACGATCGAAATTCATTATAACTACGCCCAGTACTATCGCGCTCGGACCTGCGATGCATTTACCCGCTCTCCTCGACCGCGAGGTCCACCTCGCACTTGCTGCGCAGAGTCGCCGCGAGCGCGAGCGCCTGCGGCTTGGCCACGCGCAGCGCAAAGTCGACGTCGCCCTGGCTCAGCGGCTCCGAGTTGATGTCCATGCTGTACCTTGCGAGCGGCGGCGCTTCGCCGTCGCCATGCAGCGCCGATAGCAGTGCCCAGACCATGGGGACGACGCAGCGGTAGTCCGTCGCGAGCTGCAGACCAGGCCGAACCTCGTCGGGGCGGCCCATGGCGGCGCCGGAGACGCGAGAGCGCCATCCATCCGAGAGCAGCGAGTGGTTTGAAATTGGTCCGGGCGGAGCGCCACCGCGACCGACGAACGCGGCCCACTTCTTCATCCACTCGGCGTCCACAAGGAACCAGCACTCCTTGAACTTGAGCTCTGCGCGGTCGTGCTTCATCACGAGCGCGAGCTCGAGGCGTCGGCGCTGGAGCAAGTCTTCGACCGAGTCCGGCGCCGTCGAGTAGCTAAGGCGCCGCTTGGTGCTTGTCGTCTTGGCTTCGTCGGGGTGCGACGCAGGCTCTTCATCGAGAGGAGCGGCCGGCACGTGGAAGACGAGGCGGCGCGACGAGCGGCTGGAGGCGCCGAGCTTCTCGCGGATCGAAGCAAGAGAGAGCGTCGACACGTCCTCGCCGTTGATGGAGACGAGCACCGAGCCGCGCTGGATGCCTCCGTGCTGCTCGAGCTTTCCTTTCGAGCCGTCAGAGAGCGGCGTGAAGCCCAGCACGACGGCGTGGTCTGCGATGCTGCCGTCAAGGTTCACGCCGAGCGGACCGGACGGGACGTTGACGCTCACACGGTGACCCGGCAGTCCCTGTGCCGTCACAGATGACATCGGAGGACTCGACTCCATGGCCGTGACGTCCATGAACGACGAGGACGCAACCGATGGAGAGGCTGGCGGAGAATCAAAAGCCGAGCCGTCATTCTTTGGAGCTGCGGGGATGCTTGAGGGAGACAGCATTGCCAGCGTCGACGCGATGCCACCCCACGACCAGCCCTTGCTGCTTTCGACAGTCGCATTCACGGACTCCTCGTAGCTGCTGCTGTGACCTCCGAGCAACTTGCGCTTGTCGTTGTTGGACACCTCCGCCTCGCTTGTCTCGCGCTCCTTGAACGTCGATGGCGGCACGCGGAAGCGCAAGCGACGAGCGAGCTGGCTTGTGTCGCGCAGAACCTGTCCGATCCCTTCTAGGCTCGCTCGCGCAGCCAGAAAATCGATCTCATTGACCGCGACGAGGACGCTGCCGATGGGAACAGCCCCGCTCGCTTCGATGGCGCCGCGCTTTCCAGACGGAGCTACGCCTGAAAACTGTTCGATCATCGCCGCGTTCGCGCATGTTCCATCCAGCAAGATGCCAAGCGGTCCAGGAGGCACCTCGACGGTGACTTCACGCCACCGAGCAATGTCCAGCCCATCGACGAGGATGGCGTCGGCCGACGTCGGCGAGACGAGCGAGCTGCTGTCCGTCTTGGAGAAGGAGGTGACGTCGCTCGCACTTGTGGGCGAGCCCGGCGGCGTCTTGGCTGGCAGTGACGCCTTCCGCGGCGAGAACATCTTGAGCATGTCGGGCTGGGAGGCTGGGCCCGGCGGCTTGATCCTGGGAAGTCAGAACGCGATCTGAGAGGCCCGCACCGCCACGTTGGAGCCGCAAGTTGGGTTGACCAGCCAATGGGTTGAAGAGACCAGGTCGGTGCAAAGAGTATCCTCGTCCTCGCGACCGAGTATACCAAATTAGCAGCGCGTCTGGACTCCTTGGTGACCAAAGCACATCACTCGAATAGTCAGCAGGGTGGAAAATAGTCAGACGCGTCTGATACGCACCTATTACGACGATCGCATCTGGTGCTCTTGTCCGCTGGAGTGGTTACCACCGCCCGACAAGACCGAAGCCCACGCCCTATAGCACGATAGAAGCACCCGCATCACGACAGCATGTCGACACAGGCAACAATGGAACCCATCGGGTGGAGCAGCGCAGTCTGGAACGGATCTATCGATTGGGGACTCGTTATGCGAAGTTGTTCGAAGCTAATCACGGTGAGGGGTGACTGCGTGCACGCACGCCCACAGAGAGAGAGAAAGGGGATAATACAGCTCGCACCTTATTGTCGTTGCGGCAATTTCGCGGACTGGACTCTGACGCTGACATTCGTCACACCCGGAAAAACTGTCCGCCGGCCGCTCAAGTTGAGCCAGGCGCGGGCGGGGGACTGGCCACATCGGTTGCAGCCGCCGCGATCTCTGACGTGGAGTTCGCCTCCCCGTGCGTGCTGTCGTCTTCGCTGCCGCTTCCGTCCTTGCCGAGCGTCAATGACTTGGTGAGCGAGATCGTCGCCTTGACGGTGCTGACAGCGGCCTTGAACTTGCGGCGCGCGTTGAACCGACGCAGCTCCTCGAGCGCCGTCGTCAACTGGACGTTCGCCACGTCCTCGCCCGTGATCCACTTGTGCTGCAGCAACTGCTCTGCCGTCCAGCGCTCCGCGGGGTTCAACACGAGCATCTTGGAAATAAGGTCCTTGGCCTCCGCCGACACATCGTCCCAGTACGGCGAGTCAAACTCGTACCGGCCCGACTTGATGATCCGGAAGAGCATGCTTTGGTTGTCGTGGTGGAACGGAGGGTACCCACAGAGCAGTATGTATGTGATGACGCCGATGCTCCAGATATCGACCTCCTTGCCGTACGGCCGCGCCTGCAGAATCTCCGGTGCGACATATCCCGGGGTACCACACGCGGTGACCAGGCCTTCACTGACCGTCACCTTCTTGGCAAAGCCAAAGTCAGCGAGCTTAATGTCCGCGTCGTCCTCGAGACTCGAGAGCAGCAGGTTCTCGGGCTTGAGGTCGCGGTGCACGACGTTGGCGTCGTGGATGAATTTGATGGACTCGAGCAGGACCTTGACGAGGTCGCGGGCCTCGCGCTCCGAGTAAAAGTTCTTCTTGACGATGCGTTCGAACAGCTCGCCGCCGCGCATGAACTCGGTGACGAGGAAGAAGTAGTGCTCCTCCTGGAACACGTCGAAGAGCTTGACAATGTGCGGGTGCTGCATCTCCTTGAGGATGGCGACCTCGGCCATGAGCGCCTCCAGGTCGTCCTTGCTCAGCTCGGCGCGCTTGATGCACTTGATGGCAAACTTCTCGCCCGTCGCGCGCAGCGTGGCCTCGCGCACGACCGAGAAGGTGCCCGATCCGAGCTCCTTGCCGAGCGCGTACTCGTCCGCGAAGCGCCGCGCGTGGCCCTGTCCGATCGGGATGGTCCCTGCGGCCGGGCTCGCGGGCGGGACGAGGAAGCGCACGACGCGCTCGACGCCGCTCGTGTTGATGAGGATGTCGCGGATCTTGTCGAACGAGAGCGGGTGCTTGTCGTCCGTGAAGTCGTGCTCGTTGACGCCGAGCAGCCGACTGCCCTTGACGACGCGCCCGCTGCGCTGCAGCACGCCCTGCTCGCCCGTGGCCGCGATGGGCCGGAAGCCGTCCACCACCACGTGGCTGCGCTCGCCGCGCCGGTCCATCACCTTGCTCACCACGAGCCCTAGCGCGCCGGGCGGGACTGTCACGTCCACGCGCGTCCACTGGTCCATGCTGGCGGTCGGTCGGTCGTTGGGGAGGGGGCGGCGGCGGAGCGGAGAGAGCTTGAGGGGGGAGGCGAGCGCGCCGGAAAGGCCGAGTCTTCCTTCAACCTGCGGCGAAAGTGCGGAAGTGACACGAGGGGAAACACTGGTTTGGCGGAAAGGGAAAGGAGGGGGGAGATCTAATCTCGGTACAGTGTGCCTCTTTCCTATGAAAAGCAGAGACATGCGGCAGAATATAGGTACACTGTACCGATTTTAGGGTCAACTGCACGCGAGAGCGGGCGAAAATCCTGTGCCAAAAGTGTCGCGCGTGCCGCGGGGGCGGAACGAGTTCAAGGCATGGAGCTGCCGCTGGATATTGGTGCGGGCGATAGCGCCGGCCCCGTGGCGCTGTCTTTGCCGTCGGTGGCGATGGCGGATGATGTGGCGGAGCTCGTGGCAGGGTCGAACGCGGCGGCTGGGGACGGAGAGAGCGCGAGCACGAAACGGAGACGGGATGAAGAACAACAGGCGCTGGTCGAGACGCCGACTTTGCCGTCGCTTGGTCCAGTCACCGAGCCGGTGGACGTCAACACAGCTGCTGACTTGTCGGTCGAGGCATCGGGGCCGAGCCTCTCGCCCAGCGAACCGAGTCTCCCAGTCGCCAAGAAGCCTCGCCGGCGCTCGTCACCGCTCCCGCCGACAACGCAGCCGGGCGACCTGCCACGTGCGGACGAGATCCTGGACGCGCTGGAGCGGCAGTCCGTTCTGCTGGAGCAACAAGCGCTCGCGCAGGAGCAGCAGCAGCGCGTCCTGCAGCAGCTGCTGGCGTTCCTCTCTCGGTCAGCGACTTAACTTTCACTTTGTGTCAGCATGCACGATGCCTTCCGTGCTCCCGTCGGCACCACCGGCAACGCTGCGGCCTCCAGCGTCACTGCCAGCGGTGGAACAGAAGAGAGTGCGAAGCGGGCTGAACTCCTCCGCTAGTGGTGGCTCCAGCAACGTACGTCGGCCCGCAGCCTCGACCACAACGCAGCATCCGACCAAGCAGTCACTTGTGAGGACGTCGACGACCACTACCGTTGGCGAAGCACCGAGGCTCACTCGTGACCAGAAGGTGGACGGCAACAACGTGGCGCCCATAGTGTCACGACTGTCACAATGGTCTCGGTTCGTCCGAAGGATCATTGCGGCCATCGCCTGCGTGATCTACAAGGAGTCGGACTGCTGACCCGCTCCATGGCGAGCCTCAGCTCGTCTTCTTCATTGACAAGCGCCTCTCACTTGCTGAGCTCCCCAAGAACTCGAAACGGCAGCTCCGTGGACACCTCTGATTGACCCTCAAAGGCCGATGTGGCTATACACTCCCATCTTGTCAATATACCCATCTTTTGTCATACGGCTGAAACCCAGCGTTCCGCCACCATCAAAGCAAAGTGCGACCGCCTCGGTCGATCGATCCGCATTTGTCCTCGCTGCCCGCTCCGCTCCATCGCCCGCCGCCCGCCGCCCGCCGCCCGCCGCCCGCCGCCATGTTCAAGCGCTTCAGCGTCGAGGAGCACGTGAGCACGAGCAGTAAGGTGCGCTCGTCGCAGCAGCGCTCGATCCGCGGCAAGATCCTGGACGAGTACCCGCAGATCGAGCCCTACATGGAGCTCGTGCTGCCCAAGAAGGCGCCCATGGTCGTCGCCAAGTGGTGCGCTCCCTACGTCTCCCCCTCCGTTAGCGCTAACGCTAACGCTAACGCTACCGCTACCGCTAACGCCGGGGTCCCCTTCCGCAGCCAGAACCACATCCAGCTCGTGCTGTACGAGGGCGAGCCGGTGTTCTTCAACCAGCGCGACGGGCCCTTCATGCCGACGCTCAAGCTGCTCCACCGAGGTGCGTGCGGCCGCTTCTGGAAGGATAACGAGCCGTAGACGGCCGGTGACTGACGCGTGCCGCAGTGCCGCACATCATGAAGCAGGTGCGCGCGGACAAGGGCGCGATCCCGTTCGTGCTTTCGGGCGCCAACGTCATGTGCCCGGGCCTGACGTCCGCCGGCGGCGACCTGCCGGAGGACCTTCCTGCCGGCACCCCGGTGGTACGTGCGCTCAGTGGCTTGATCCCAGAGCGTGTGCCATGTATTGACGAAGCTCTCTTCTCTTTCTTGATCTATCTATCTATCGGCAGGCGATCATGGCCGAGGGCAAGGAGCTGGCCATGGCAATAGGCATCCTGACGCTGTCGACCGAGGACATGTACGTCCGCTGGAGGTGGCGAGCGTGTCGGGAGGACGTTGGTAGCGCTGACGCCTGCCGTCGGTGGCCACCTGTCCCCTCACAGCCGCAAGCAGAACAAGGGCGTCGCGATCGAGATGATGCACTTCCTGGGCGACGACCTGTGGCTCTGCCCCAACATCGACTGAGCGCCGTCGGACGCAGTGGCTCGCTCTCCTCGGCCAGTCGCCAACGAATAGCAGTACGCAGTGCCGTCATTCCGATCCGTCGCTCGCTCCTCCCTCGTCTATTGTTCTCGCCGGCGGAGCGGCGGCTTACCATCGTACCGGATCGTGCGGTGACGCTACAGGACGGCGTCTCATCGTTCGCCGGCGCCGTGTTTGCCGCCGTCCTCTACTGCCTTGGCAGTGCTCGAGCTGCTGCTACCTCCGAGTCCCGCAGCCGACTTGCGGAACTTCCAGTCGAAGTTGTGCGTGTTGACGTTGGCGATCATGGGCTGCGTCTCGATGCCACCGCCCATGAGCGAGTTCTCGATGCGGAACGCGGGCGGCGCGGCTGGCGGCGGCCCCAGGTCGCCGTCGGCGGTAGCAGCAGCGTCCATCGGCAGCGTCGACGCGGTAGCCTTGGCCTTATCTCGGCTCGGAGCGTCCTGCTTGGCCATCATCGCCTCGATACCGCCGCCCATGAGCGAGTTCTGCATCGAGAGCGCCGGTCGGGACGCCGGCGGAGGACCTAGAGGCGGAGCAACAGGCGGGCCCGAGTCTTCGTCGGACGTGTCGTCGAGCAAGCGCTGCATGCTGGCGTCCGATATCAGCGGCGGGTGGCTGGCCGGGGGCGGCGACAGACTCGAGGACGCTGGCTCGCCTGGGTTCTTGCCGGCGAGCGTCTGTGAGAGCTGCTGCGCATGGTCGATCGCCGACTGGAGCGCGCTCAGCGGGTTGAACCTGTACTGCTGCGGCGAGTCGCCGCTGCTCCCGTACGTCCTTGTCGTCGACGTCTCGGGCTCGCTGTGTTTGTCCGCCGGCAGTGGCGGAGCGGGCGTGGCTTCGGCCGGTCCAAGCGACCCGGACTGGATGGTCGCCGCTGACAGCGCGTCCAGCGCGGAGCGGTAGTGCTGCGACGAGGACGCGAGCTGGTGCAGCGCGTCGGTCGACGCGGCCGACGTGGAGAGGCTACTGGTAGCGGACGCTGCTGCGCTGGCCCCGTTGACGGACGTCGAGGGGATCGGCGCCGAGAGCAGCATGTGCTGCGGCAGGATACCGCTCGAGGCGCCGGACAAGGGGAAGCTCGGGCCGGAGGCGGACGGGAAGTGCGGCCGCAGCAGCTCGCTCAGTGCGCCGAGCCCGTCGCTGTCGTTGCGCGAGAAGAGCGGGTTGGCGGCCGGCGGCGGCGGCAGCAGGTCGGCGATGCTGGAGCCAGCCCCAGGCCCGGACGTCGAGACGCTCGAGCTGCTGCTGCTGTTCAGCTGCAGGCCCGAGAGGATGCCGGCGAACGCCGAGCCCGTCGAGGACGTCGAGGCCGCGAGCCCCGTCCCGCTAAAGTCGTTCGTCCCGGATGAGGTCACGGACGAGGACGAGGCGTGCGCGTCGTCCGCGCCTGTGTCGGCGCGCGGCCGGCGCTTCTGCTGGTAGAAGATGGGCACGTGCTTGCGGTTGGGCCGCGGCTTGGGCGGCGACTCGGGCGAGGGCGGGGCCGCGCTCCTGGGCTGCGGCCGGGCCCGGCCGGGGCCTCCGCCCGCGCCTGCGGACAGCAGCAGCTGCTGCTGCTGGTCCTTGCGCAGGATCTTGACGCGCAGCGTGCCGTTCTCGGCCTTGGCCGTCAGCGCGTTCTCCTTGTACTTGCGCTTGCCGAGCTCGTCTGCGCCGGACCAGACGCGCTCAGTGCGCGGCCTTGGGGCGCAGCAGAGGGAGGAGGAGCACGGAGGAGACGCGGCGTACCTGGCGCGTCCATGGCGGCGAGGGAGGCGGCGGCCGAGCGGCGAGATGGAGGAGGCGCTGGGAAGCCCGGCACCGCGGACAAACACTTGCGCTTTGTATCGAGCTGGCAGTCTCGGAGTGAGGTAAAAGTCGGAGTGATTGCTGACTAAGATAGAGTGATTGTGGACGCTTTACGTAAGATAACAGAACCAGGTTTTGATCCGCATCATGTCCTCTTTTGGCACAGAGCAGGTCGAATCTGGAACGCGCCACATGAACTAGAGCGCGCTTCAAACGCAGGCCCACCCATCCATCTGGAACGGATCTGCTCACCACCCGCTCGTTATCCATCACCCCGACACCACCCACCACCTTCATGCTCGCCCCCTTGGTGGTCACTGATGGCTCCATGCCCTCCATTACGACGTCCCAACACCTCCTTGCGTCTCAGTCGAGCCGTCAAGCCTCCATCCCTTTGGCTAGACGCTATAACCAAAGCACACCGAGTGTTTCTTCTGCTGGGCTCCTGTCCATGATCGAGACTCGCTCCGAGTCCCGCCGGCCCTCGCTTTGCATTCATCGTTATGGTTTTCCAGTGTGTTCCTCTCTCTCTCTCTCTCCTCCGTCTTCCTCTCTCAACGCCCAGACGCCTACGCAAAGGCCTCCTCGTCCTCCGAAGCCACCGGCTGGTCCACGTTGCGGAAGCCGACCTCCGGCAGGTACTCGCCCTCCGCGACGAACGTGCGCGGCAGCTCGAGCGTCTCCCAGACGTCCTCGAGCGCGGCCATGAGGTCCTCGACCATTTCGTCCGTGTGGGTGGGCAGCGGCGTGAGGCGCAGGCGCTCCTCGCCGCGCGGCACGGTCGGGAAGTTGATGGGCTGCACGTATATGCGGTACTTGTCCATGAGGATGGCCGAGGCCTGCTTGACCTTGACGGCGTCGCTCACCATGAGCGGGATGATGTGCGAGACGCTGGGCAGCAGCGGGAAGCCGCGGCTCACCAGCCGCTTCTTGAGCTCGGCCGAGCGCGCGTGCATCTTCTCGCGCTCCTCCTGGCTCTCCTTCAGGTGCGCGACCGACGCGCGCGCGCCGGCGGCCATCATGGGCGGCATGGACGACGTAAAGATGAAGCCCGAGGCGACCGAGCGCATGGCGTCCACGAGCGGCGCCGAGCCGGCCACGTAGCCGCCCATGATGCCGAAGCCCTTGGCGAGCGTGCCGGTCACCATGGTGATGCGGTCGAGGCAGTGGTCGCGCTCGGCGATGCCGGCTCCGCGGTTGCCGTACAGCCCGACGGCGTGCACCTCGTCGTTGAACGTCATGGCGCCGTACTTGTCGGCCAGGTCGCAGATCTCGTGCAGCGGCGCGACGGTGCCCTCCATCGAGTTGACGCTCTCGAACAGGATGAGCTTGGGCGCGGTCGGGTCCGAGGCCGTGACGGCGGCCAGCTTGGCCTCGAGGTCGGCCATGTCGTTGTGCTGGTAGATGTACTTGCGCGCGCCCGAGTGGCGGATGCCCTGGATCATGGACGCGTGGTTGAGCGAGTCCGAGAACATGATGAGCCCCGGGAAGATCTTGGGCAGCGACGCGATCACCGAGTCGTTGGCCACGTAGCAGGACGTGAACAGCAGCGCGGCCTCCTGCTGGTGCAGGTCGGCGAGCTCGCGCTCCAGCAACACGTGGTTGTGGTTGGTGCCCGAGATGTTGCGCGTGCCGCCCGACCCGGCGCCCGACTTGGTCAGGAACGCGTGCATGGCCTCGACCACCTTCGGGTGCTGGCCCATGCTCAGGTAGTCGTTCGAGCACCAGGCCACGACCTCCTTCGTCCGGCCGCTCTCCTCGTGGTGCGTCGCGCGCGGGAACTGCCCGCGCTTGCGCTCCAGGTCCGCGAACGTGCGGTAGCGGCCCTCGCGCTTGATCGTGTCGATCGTCGCCTCGAACCCGCGCCGGTACTGCTCGCTCGACAGTCCGCCCACGCGGCGCTGGGGCGTCGCCGTGGACCGGAACGCGGCCACTGCGGACGCGTACGGGGACGCGGACGCTCCGCTAGCCGACGTGGCCTGCTGGCGCTTGAGCTCGGCGATGCGCGCGAGCGTGGCGGCCGTCGCCGGGGAGCGCGAGGGATGCGCCTGGGACGAGCCGGCACCGGCCGCCGCGCCCATGACGGCGCTCATGTGCGGACAGAGCTTGGCCAGCTGCGAGATGTTGGGCAGCAGCGCCGCGCGCGCCGTCGGCAGCGCGTGCATGAAGGGGCAGCGGGACGCCGCCTGCACCCGCGAGGCGGCCACGGCCGCGCGTGTGAGCGCCATGGGGATCGACGGGAAGGAGGGGGGATGAAGGGGATGACAGGGGATGACAGGGACCTTGGGGCCGGCGCTCCGAATCCGAAATGACCGGCGATGAGCGCGGTGGTGGTGGGGACCGCCGCGTTGTCGGTTGTGTTGCTGGATGGGGGGAGAGAGGGGGGCGAGGGGTAGGGCATGGACTGGCCGGATGAGTGACGTGAGGTGGGTCATTCCTCCCGTCGAGTGACCTTTTGGATACAAATGGAAAGCTGTGGACCGCTGGAATCGGGAGGGAAAGAGGGAGGGGCGACGTACGTGGATCAAGAAACACGCGCGAACCGCCGGGACAACAGCTGGACGCGCGATCCGATGGAGGGCGATCGGATTACGGTCCGGAGTCCTACGCCCAGCGTATCGCTGGACTGTGCGCCAGCCGAATCTGATGATCCGTAGAAGCGCCGCCGGAGGGGATGGTCCGGTAATTTACCGTCGTCCACATTTGCGGGTCCCCATTTGCGGGTCCCCAATTGCGAGTCCCCAATTGCGGACGTGTCGGGGACCCCCAACGGCAGTGAGGGTTTTGCGCCGTCCCCATAGTCTGCATTCGGTGCAAGACGGACGGGCGGGACGCGCGGATGGATGGACGGGCGCAAAAGCGCGCGGCGGCCGTGACAAGTCTCGAAGCGGACTGGTCGCGCGCGAAATTGTATGGACCAGGCCGTCAGTCAGCCGTCAGGACTACAAAGCGACGCGACGCGCGGCATCCGTCTGTCAGTCGCCTGTCCAAAGGAGGGGACGGATCCCCACCAGTCTGGGGATCCCCACTACAATCCACTGGGAATCCCCAGGGATCCGTCACGGACGCGTCCGTGTACTGTACGACGGTGGAACCTGACCGGGGCGACCGTAAACGTATGCATGCGGACTGACGACGACCGTAAAAGCGGGAGCCATCTGGATCCGAGGCACGCTCGCCGTCCGCACCGCCGGGATCGGGGACGAATGAAATCGGCGCGTTTGCGGACGGCTGCTCGCGCTGATCCGTCCGCAAACGCTGCTGGGTCCCAGTCTGGGACTGCGCATCTTGCGGGGCCGCGCCAGTGTTAAACTCCTGGGGGTTCGAATGCATCCGCCGATTTACCGCTTGTTTACAGGGAGTGTACCGTAGTGGCGTCTGCATGTTGAAGCTTGGGACGCAAGCCGACGATGTCCACCATGGCTGCTTGGACGGTAAACTACGCGTGCGGACCGAGGGGCCGTGTATCTTACGGGCAAGCGGACGCCGCGTTGCTGTCCGCGCCCCTGCTCATTCGAACTTGGCCGCCGGCCCCACGCCGGCGCTCGCCCCCCTCAGTGGACCGCCGGCACGCGCGCCCCGCGCCCGCCGCGTGCCGTGTCCAGGGCGGCGTCCGCCGACACCCCCCCACTTCACGCCAGCCCCGCAGTTCAGAAACCCAGAACTCCAGTTCAGTGATTGGTTTCTCATCGCTGGTACTGTACCTTTTCGTACCTTGTAGGGAATGAACAGTACATGTGTTGGAAAATGAGGTGATTTTTCAACCAATGGTTTGATACAATTGCTGGGTGTTTTGGCCAATAAGGATCTGATCAAAAGCGACACAATGTTCCAGAACAAGTGATGATCGAGATCTTATTCATAGTCCAAAACTAGGAATACAACCACGTTTTACTGGAATACAGTGTGAGAGACGCCATTGTCGCATAGCGACTCGCCTTACGACCAGGGGGTGTCCACCGCTCCTCGTCGCTGCTGCTGCTGCTGCTGACGGGCGCCGCGCGCGGCCACTAGCGCGCCGCCATGGGCGAGCGCAAGGTGCTGAACAAGTACTTCCCTCCGGACTTCGACCCTAGCCTGGTGCCGCGGCGCAAGCGGCCGAAGAACGAGCAGATCGAGGTGCGCATGATGCTCCCGTTCTCGCTGCAGTGCGCGACGTGCGGCGAGTACATGTACCGCGGCAAGAAGTTCAACTCGCGCAAGGAGGAGGTGCTGGAGGAGGACTACCACGGCATCCGCATCTTCCGGTTCTACATCAAGTGCGTCGCGTGCTCGGCCGAGATCACGTTCAAGACGGACCCCAAGCGCGGGGACTACGCGGCCGAGCACGGCTGCCAGCGCAACTTCGAGCCGTGGCGCGAGCGAGAGGACGAGGCGGCCGCGGCCGCGCAGCTCAAGGCCGACGAGGAGGCGGGCGACGCCATGAAGGCGCTCGAGAACCGCACGCTCGACTCGAAGCGCGAGATGGACCTGCTGGACGCGCTGGACGAGATCAAGGCCGTCAACCAGCGCCACGCGCGCGTCGACACGGACGCGCTGCTGCGCCAGAGCCAGCGGCGCGCGGCCGAGGGCGACGACGAGCGCCGCCGCAGGGAGGACGAGGAGGACCAGGCCGTCGCCAGACAGGCCTTCGCGCGCAACAAGCCGCTGTCTGTAGGCGCCGAGCGCAGCAGGAAGCGGCCGGTGGCGGACGAGAGAGACGACCCCAAGCCTGTGGCGGTGCCGGTGCCGATCGCGGTCGTGGTCAAGAAGAAGACGGCCGAGAAGAAGAAGAAGACAGAGATGAAGATGAAGAAGAAGCCCAAGCCGGTGGTGGTCGCGAGCTTAGTGGCCGACTACAGCGACAGCGACTAACCCGAGGACGATGGAGTTGATAGCTCTCTCTTGACGCCGCGTGCATGCTTCTACAGCCATCATGTCCTAGAGGGAGGAGCCTACTGGTCCGGCTCGAAGGGCGTGAGCAGGTGCTCCGAGAAGGCGCGCAGCGCGGGCACGCCGCGCACCTCCTCGTTGAGCAGCGGCATCTCCACGACGTGGAAGTCCTCGTAGAGGTCGTAGATCTGGTCAATGTACTTCTGCTGCATCTTCTGGCGCGCCGTGCAGTTCTTGCAGCGAGAGCCCTCCTCGGGGTACAGCACCTGGTTCACGACCACGTTGTGCACGTCAATGTCGTACTTGGTGAGCTCCTGCACGAGCCGCTCCGTCTCGTAGAGCGACAGGAACTCGGGGATGCACACGCAGACAAAGGTCGTGCGCTCCGGGTCCTTGAACTGCGCGTTGACCTTCTGGATGACCTCGCGCGTCTGCTCGAGCTTGCCCAGCAGCATCTCCTGGCTCGGCAGCGCGCCGCCCAGCAGCGCCGACACCTGCGAGAACATGCCCGAGAACTGGCTGCTCAGCGACAGAATCTTGTCGAACGCCTTGTCCAGCGCCGTCGGGAAGCTCAGCAGCCGCAGTGTGTGGCCCGTCGGCGCCGTGTCGAACACGATCACCGAGTAATCCATGCTCTGCACCTGCTTCATGAGCTCCGCGAAGCTCATGGCCTCGTCGATGCCCGGGATCGAGTTCGTCAGGTCCTTCATGAACGCCGCCATGCCGCCGGCGTCTTCGCCCTGCACGCCGTCCGCGCTCAGCTCCTCCAGCTGCGTTGGTAGGCGTCGTTGTTTATAGTGTACAAGCAAGAGCGTTGTTAGTACGATAGCGTCGGATAGGAGGAGGAGTCCATGCAGATCATCATCGCTATCGGATGCGCGTACGTCGACGGTCGGGTCGATCTCCATCACCGCGAGGTTGTCAAAGCCGGTCACGAGCGTCGGCTCGCGCGTGAACTTCTGTCCGAACGCGTCGCTGTCACCACATGAACAGCCAGCCAGTCGGTCGGTCGGCCGGTCAACGAAGCGCGCGTCGGGTGTGCAGTGGGCACCTGAGGTTATGCGCCGGGTCGGTCGACACGATGAGCACCTTGTCGCGCTGCTGCGCGAGCTGCACGGCCAGGCAGCAGCTGGTCGTGGTCTTGCCCACGCCGCCCTTGCCGCCCACGAAGATCCACTGCAGCGAGCGCTGCGCCACCAGGTTGCGCAGGCTCGCCTCGGGCACCTCGGCGTCCACGATCGCCGCCATCTCTCTCCTTCTCTCTATCGGTTTGTGAAGTTCAGGCGAAACAGAGCTGCTAGATTTGAGCGGTTCGCGATGTTCGTAGACTATATTAGTAAATATCGAAACTGGAAGGATACAAGAATTACGGATAAAGTCGTGATTCGTGTGAACTGCAACGGATTGCGGTGCTACCGGGGAGTCACTTGGCCGCTTGTGGCGCTCCTCGCCCCACACTCTGGGAACTGTACCAACTACTCCAGGCATACCGATGGTGGTGGCGGCGCTGGTTCGCGGCGCCAAGCGCGCGGCGGCGGCGGCGGTGGCGCGGCCGCAGCAGCTACAGCAGCAGCGGGCGATCTACATCCAGGTGCGCGAGGGGCAGGACGCGGAGCGCGTGTCGGGCCGCCTGCACGGCATCATGAACGAGGACGGCATCATGAAGACGCTGCTGCGCAAGCGCTTCCACGAGAAGAAGTGGCAGCAGCGCAAGCGCAAGCGCGAGGAGCAGACCATCCGCCACGCCAACCGCCGCATCGGCTCCATGATCGACTTTATCCTGCAGCGCAAGAAGGCGTACGTCTCGCCGCTCTCTCCTTGGTCGTAGGGAGCGACTGGACCCTTGGAACTGACGGACGCTGCGTTGAATGGATGGACAGCGGCTTCTAAGGAGCCCGCTTACGCCCAGTGAAGAACCACTACGCGGCTCAACGAGCGAGGACGCGTCGATGGACAGGAGATTAGGCTCTTCTCAACACGACCGCGTTGAGAGAAGGTGTCGTGTTCGCCTCTGATGGCGTCCTTCATGACCACATTGACACACTGACGGAGAAGAGCGAGAGTCATGTGACGGAGGGTTTAAAGTAGACGGATGCATGGAGACCAGCTCCGTGAACGCAGAGGGGGAAGCCTACTTACTGGCCGGCGAGCCACTGCTTGACCTCGTCGATCTGCTTGAGCACGGCGCTCTTGGCCGTGGCGCCCGTGACGTTCTTGCGCTCGACGCTGGCCTCGAAGTCCCAGACGTCGGCGACGTCGGCCTCGAACTTGGGGTGCAGCGTCAGCAGGTCCTCGAGCGTGAGCGCGCTCAGCGGCTTGTTCGCGTCCTCGGCGAGCCGCACGGCGGCGCCGGCGACGTGGTGCGTCTCCCGGAAGGGCACGCCCTTGCGCACGAGGTACTCGGCCAGGTCGGTCGCGAGCATCTCGGTGACGAGGAAGGCGCGCATCTTGTCGCCGTTGGGCGTCATGGTCGCGAGCACGCCCGTGGCGATCTGCAGGCAGTCCTGCACCGTGTCGACGACGTCGAAGAGCGCCGTCTTGTCCTCCTGCAGGTCCTTGTTGTACGAGCGCGGCAGGCCCTTGAGCGTGACGAGGAAGCCGTTGAGGCGGCCCAGCACCGTGCCCGACTTGCCGCGCAGCAGCTCGAGCGCGTCCGGGTTCTTCTTCTGCGGCATGAGCGAGCTGCCCGTGCTGTACGCGTCCGCCATGGTCACGAACTTGAGCGTGTTGTAGATGATGAGGTCCTCCGACAGCTGCGAGAAGTGCACCATGAGCATGGACGCCCAGAAGAGGAACTCGGCGATGAAGTCGCGGTCGCACACGGCGTCCAGGCTGTTGGGCGTCACGTGGCGGAAGCCGAGCGACGCCGCCAGCGCCTCGCGGTCCAGCCCGAACGAGTTGCCCGCCAGCGCGCCGCTGCCCAGCGGCAGGTAGTCCACGCGCTTGGTCAGGTCCGCGAGCCGCTCGGCGTCGCGGCGCAGCGGCGCCACGTGCGACAGCACCCAGTGCGCGAACCGCAGCGGCTGCGCGGGTTGCAGGTGCGTGAAGCCGGGCATGAGCAGGTCTGCGTGCGCCTCGGCCAGCTGCGTGGCGGTGCCGACGAGCTCCTTGAGCGCCGCCTCGATGGCCACGATCACGCTCTTGAGGTACAGCCGCACGTCCGTGGCCACCTGGTCGTTGCGGCTGCGGCCCGTGTGCAGCTTGCCGCCGACGGCGCCCACGATCTCCGTCAGCCGCCGCTCGTTGGCCGTGTGGATGTCCTCGTCGCCCTCCTTGACCACGAACGCGCCGCTCGCCCACTCACCCTTGACCTGCTCGAGCCCGGACACGATCTCCCGCGCCTCGTCCGCCGTCAGCACGCCGCTCTTGGCCAGCGCCTGCGCGTACGCCTGGCTGCCCTCCAGGTCCGCGCGCCACATGCGCCGGTCCACCGACAGCGACTCGTTGAACTTGTCCATCACCGGGTCCACCTTGCCGCGGAACCGCCCGCCCCAGAGCTTCTTCTCCTCCGCCGGCGCGCTCATGCTGCCTGGGAAATATCCAGAGAGGTTCGTTTGCTGTGTATCCTAGCTCGCAGATCGTGGACTGCCGGAGCTGCTCGTGCCGACGGTTCATGGACTGCCGTACAGTGACCCTCAAATGTGCTCACCACTATTCAAAATCAATACCGTTTCTGCATGAAGCGATTACTTTCGCAGTAAGCGGTCAGCTCCATAAGATTTTCCTGTGGCTGTAAACCAGAGTACTGACTTTAGTGACTCTAATCTGACCGGCCGCGTCGGATTAGACTAGACGATGATAGATGCAACATGGAATGGTATCCAATGGATACAATCCAGGGCGTATCATCGAGGTTGGTCGTCCGTCAATGCCGCTCCGATGCGCGGCTTGCGCGCTGCGGCCCGCGCCAGTCGGTGCTTGAGCCTCCGCGCCGCGTCGACCGCCGGTACAATGGACAGCGGCGCGATGGCGACGTCGCTCACGGGCGGGAACATCTCGAGCGGCGTGTAGTACTCGAGCGAGCCGCGGATGAACGTCAGCTCGTCCGCCGCGCTCGCGCCCGCCTGCCACAGCAGGCGCAGCCCCCAGACCACGAGCGTTAGCACGCGGCTGAGTAGCACGCTCTTCGTCCCGAGCGACACGCTGCGGCCGGCGCCCACCGACACGGACACGAGCGTGCGGCCCACCAGCAGCGGCGTGTCCTCGATCAGCAGCGCGACCGACAGCGACACGAACCCGACGACCGACAGCGCGAGCGGCAGCACCGTGTGGCGCTGGCTCAGGCCCAGCGCGCGCCGCACGGGAGGAGTCACGGCGTCCGCGAGCAGCACCGTCTGGAACCACACGAACCAGGCGAGGACGGCCAGCGCGCGGACGGTCCACTGCGTCATATCGCACAGCACGGCCATGGCGACGACGAACTGGACGGACGTGAAGGTGAAGTCGAAGTTCCGCGCGAGCGCGCGCGCGACGTCGCGCTGGCAGACGAGCAGGGCCGGGACGCACGCTGCGAGCGTTGTGACGAGCGTGGCGACGGCGAGTTCTGTCTGTCTCTGCGGAGTTGTCTCGGTCGGGTGCTGCAGCAGAGCGACGGGCGTGAGCACGAGCCCGGCAGCGCCGCTCAAGCACAGAGCGCGTCTCCATGTAGCGCCAGTAATGACGGAAGACCAACTGAAGCGGGCGAACGGGAGTTGCGCGGCCTGGTCGGTTGGGATCAGTCGGTTCCATAGCGTGAACGGGAGCAGAGTTCGCCTCACGTCGATGTTGCTCAGCGCGAACGGGACGAGAAGAACTTGTTGGATGCCATCAAGCGCCGACCTCGTCATTACACGGCTGGATACTGCCACGCGGAACCCAGAACCTTGACGGTTCATTTGCGCCATGGATTCCCTCCTGCGTCCATTTCCAGTGATGCTCCTTGCACTTGGATATCTGGACGCGGCCGAGTGCATGACGATCCTGGCGCGGACTACGACACACCGGATGGTCCGCATCCCTCGACTGTTCTTGGAGAAGCTCTTCCGCTTCAGGTAAGCCTTGCGCGCCACAAAGAGGCACAGCGTGGCCGCCGAGTTGGAGCAAATGTCGGCCGCATCGACGGTCATGCCCGCCCAGACGCCGATCGTGCGGAAATTGCTCTCGTCCGTGTCGATGTGCCGAAAGAACGTGGCGACGGTGATGATGGCGATCGCCGGCACGGCCACCATGCAGCTTCGCAACGTGTTCACGACCGTGCGGAAGTTGGCGTCGATGAGGATCGTGGTCTGGAGGCCCAGGAACCTGCCGACGAGGCTGAAGACACGGATATCCCAGTACATGGTCGCCAGGAGCGTCCACGTGACCACGTTGAGCGCCGTGAAGTACCAGCACTCGAAGTTGCGGCACGTCATTGCCATCATGTCCAAGCTGAGCGTCAGCGCCATCAACGTCCAGCTCGGCAGCGTCATCAGGCCGGCGGGAATCGCCATGGCGATCCCCACTGGGGAGGCACAAGGAGCACAGTGATAGCCAGCACTGCGCCGACGCGGTAGAGCGTCCCGACGTTCAGGTAGTAGTGACGCATAAACTCGAGAACCCATCGGTGGCGATGCGACCGCGCACCAACAAGCGCCGAGAGGGGCGTCCTGAGCAGGTTGATAGTCGGCAGCGCGTCGCAGACCTCCAGACAGTGCAGTGACCCAAACTCATCGTGCAACGGCCCCAATGGTTGGGGCTCGACGTGCATCACCGACGCAGAGGAGACTCACGCTGCCCTCGCGATGCTGTCGATTTCGGTCCCTTGACGCTCCGACTCCTGCACACGCTCACTTCACGTTCGCTAAGTATAGGAGACTGCGCTTGGTTGACAGGTACTTGCGCCGAGCCAATGAGCTAAACTTGGGGTTGTATTCCTTGGCTGTCTGGGTCACAATCCTCCTCCATCAGTCAATGCGGTCACTCACCACTGAATTGCTCACGGTCGGGCGATTTTGATGTCTCTAAGGTGGCTTCGTCCTCACAAGAAGCCGGCCGGCGACGAATTTTGGCGATGAAGAGGCCGCTCGTATTGTTGGACGGAGTGAAGCGCACGGTTCCTGGGAGGCGGCCCTCCTGTACACACACGCACACAGATCAGCTATACGTCCACTGTCAACCCTTGATCGACGGTGACGCACCTGGCACAAGATGCCGGCGTGGTCGATCGGCTCCAAGCTCGCAGTCGCTTCGTCGTTCAGGAACCCCTCGACGATCTCTTCGTTCTGCTTGACGGACAGACTGCAAGTGCTATAGATCATCGTACCACCAGGTCGCAGCATGCGAAACCCGTTCCTAGTAGTGAGTACAAAACAGGAATCGCCACGTTAGGCGTCGTTGTCGGCGTCTCGATCCGCATTAATGGGCCAACGCACCGGATCAGGTCGCTCTGTAGCTTGAGGATTCGCTCGACCTGCTGCTCGCTCAGGTGGGTCGCCACATACTCGCGCCACTCGTCGAGCGTCTGGAGCTTCTGCAGGTGGCGGATGGACCCATCGTGCGTGCACTCTGCGTCGACCAGCACCTTGTCGTAGAGCTGGGCTTCTTCCTTCGTCTCATCGTGCTTCACTGCGGCGACGGACTCGGCGAGTCGCTGGCGCTTGCGTTCGCGGGCGCGCGCGCTCTTGTTCTTCCGCTTGCGGAGCAGCCCGCGAGGCCCGCGCGCCGCGATCTCGTGCGTGTCCAGCACCACCTCGACGTCGTCCGAGGCGGCGCATTCAGCAGTCGGCCCGACGCTGAACACTCGGCCATCTGCGCAGAACAACCGGCACCGCCAGCTTGTCTCGCTTGCTGTGTTGCCGCTCGAGCTGCCTGGAGCTGCCGCCGTCGACGTCGCGGACTGGACGAGCTGGTACTTGTGCACGATCTGTTTGCACGCGCCGATGCGCTGGCGCGAGCAGTCGACACCCGTAACGCTGCCGTGCATCTCTAGCAGGTCCGCGATCATGGCCAGCTTGGCGCCCGGCGCGCAGCACAGATCCAGCACGTGGTCGCCTGGAAAGAGTGGCTGGCCGTCAGTATATAAACGGCCGGGTCCAAGCTGCTCCACTGCCGACCGACGCACCTGGCCGGATGCCAAGCAGCGAGACGCAGTAGCCGGACGAGATGTCCACGCCGTAGACGTCGCCGCGCTGGTAGGCGCCCACCCGCACGAGCGGCGCGGCCGCCGGCAGCGAGTAGAAGCCATCGAGCCATCGAACAGGCTCTGGCTCTGTGTCCACGCCCTCACGTCGCAAATCCTCCTGGACGGACGCCAGAACCGCGGACGTGCGCGCATCCGCCGCGCTTAGCGAGTCCTCCTTCGCCGCGTCGGAAGCTGTCGCCAGCGTCTTCTTGAGCCTGCACGCGCGTCACCAATGCCCATGAGACAGCTGAGGGTTCGGATGGAAACGCTGGGCCCTACGCACCTAAAGAAGCGTCTGGGAGAGGCCTGGAACCCATCCGGAGGCAGGAGGTCGCGCCGGTCGATGCTGTGCGCCTCCAGGAAGTCCAGGAAGCCCGCGGCGGCCCACACGCGCGCAGAGTCCCAGCGCTCGAGCTCGGTGGCTGCCATGTCAATGTCGCCTTCACACAAACGAGCTGGTCAATATTGTCCAGACTCGGCATTTTTTCCTCCAATCAGCGCCCGATGTGGTAGATGTTAAACGCGCTGATTGGGCGAAATGACTCTCGCCTCATTGTTTGATTGGCTGAAACGCGTCCGTACGTAATCACGGGCCGACACTTTCGCTCAAAGCCCAAGAACCCAAGAAGCACTCAGGGCCGGGATGCTCGCGCGCCGCGTCCAGCGCTCGCTCCAGCGCGCCGCCCGGCGCGCCGCGGCTTCGTCCGCTGCCTCCTCTGCGTCTCCCGCGGCTCTGCGCCCGCGCTGGGCGTCCACGGTGGCCGTGTCGCACTCGGACGGGCTGCCGGACCTGATCATCACGCCGCTGGCGGCCCAGGTGCGTCGGATCTGCTCTGTTCCTTCACGTCGGCGGACTCTGACGCGCGCTGGCGGCCGGCGCTAGAAACTGCTCGAGGCCGCGGAGAAGCAGAAGGCGCCCGGGCTGATGCTGCGCGTGGCCGTCGAGGGCGGCGGCTGCTCGGGCTTCCAGTACGTCTACGAGTTCGAGCGGCAGCCGGCGTCGGACGACGAGGACGTGTGCGTACTAGCAGCGGACGAGGACGGTGGACTATGGACTATGGGCTGCGGACTGACGCGCAGGTGTGGACCGCAGCGTGTTTGAGCAGAGCGGGGCGCGCGTGGTGGTGGACAAGGGGTCGCTGGAGCTCATCCGCGGCAGCACGGTCGACTACGAGCAGGAGCTCATCCGCAGCGCCTTCGCCGTCATCAACAACCCGCGCGCCGTCTCCGGCTGCGGCTGCGGCTCGTCCTTCGACCTCAAGGACTGAGTCCGCCCCCAACCGCAGACGCCACGTAGTCGAGAGACCAACACACACACACACACGCGTCTGTATTGAACGAACGCCTCGCTCGCTCGCTCGCTCTCCGTCCATCGGCCGTCGCCTCAGTCCCAGAGCACGACGCAGCCGTTCTTGTCACACGAGGCCAGGCTGTCGCCGTCCGGGCGCCACATGCAGCAGGCGACGGCGCCCTGGTGTCCGCCGCTGCCGCCGCTGCGCAGCTCGCGCGCCAGGCGGCCGGAGTTGACGTCCCAGACCATCACGGCGCCGGTAGCGCTGCCGGCGGCCGCGAAGCGCGCGTCGCCCCGCAGCGCGGCCTTGCTCCAGTCGAACGCGCAGCGGTAGCCCGGCGCCTTGAGCTCGCGCACGACCGCGTAGGTGCGCACGTCGATGAGGCGCAGCGAGTGGTCGCGCGAGTTGGTCAGCAGCAGCGGGCTGGCGCTGAAGGCCGCGCCGGTCTGCGCGAAGCTTACGGACGTCACCTGCTCCTCGTGGGCGCCCTTGAGCTCGTACGCGAGCGACTTTGCGCGCGCGTCCCAGAAGCGCACGACGCCGTCCTGGTGCGCGCTCGCGAACTGCTCGCCCGTGGCCGCCAGGTCGTTGCAGCTCGAGTGGCAGCTGAGCGCCAGCAGCCGGCGGCCCGTCGGCACGTCCCAGAGCCGCAGGCTGCGGTCCGCCGAGCCCGTGAGCACGTGCGCGGGCGCCACGAGCGAGAACTCGGCCGCCAGCACCTTGCCCTTGTGGCCCGTCAGCGTCTGGCTCACGCGCCCCGTGCCCACGCGCCAGATGAAGCTCTTGCGGTCGCAGCCCGTGCCGAGCACGAGCGCGCCGTCCGCCGACACGCGCACGCACAGCAGCGGGTGCGCCGTGCCCACGCCGCGGTACTCGCCCAGCGCGCTCAGCGTGGCGCTCGGCGGCGCGGAGCCCGAGCCCGAGGCGGACGCGAACGGCGCGTCCCAGGCGCGCACCGTACCGTCGCTGCTTCCGCTGAACAGGATCTTGCCCGACGCGTTGAAGCAGACCGAGTTGACCTCGGTCGCGTGCGCGCGCACCGCGAACGCCGCGCGCTCCACCAGCTTCCCGCTGGCGCCGTCGGCCGCCTCGTCCAGCTGCAGGCGGCCGACCAGCGCCTCGGCCGCCTGGGACGACTCGACCGCCGGCGAGTGCCGTCCAGTCGCGCTAGCAGCGTCCGCGCCGCCGCCGCCGTTGTGGATCCATTCGTGCAGCAGCGCGCTCTTGTCGGCCAGCTCGCGCCGCAGCTGCTCGTTGGCCGCCTCGGCGCTCGCCAGCAGCTGCCGCTGGCGCTCGAGCTCGCCCCGCTGCAGCTGCAGCGCCGCGTCCAGCTCGGCCATGGCGCGGTCCTTCTCCTCACCGATGGCGCGCTCCTCCTGCAGCTCGCGCGTCAGCCGTGCGAGCTGCTGCTCCCACTGCGCGCGCTGCTGCAGCAGCGCCTTGCTCTCCTGCACGAGCTGCAGCTGGTCGCCCGCCATCTGCGCCAGGCGCGCCGTCTTGTCCGCCAGCTCGCGCTCCAGCCGCTGGATCGCGCCGAGGTACCGGTCGCTCGCCGCGTCCTCGGACGCCGACAGGGACACGGACGCCGACATGGACAGTGAGGCCGAGGGCGACGCCGACACGCGCGCCAGCAGCTGCTGGTGGGACGCGATCAGCTCGCGGAACGCGCCCGCCTCGCGCCGGTTGCGCGCCGCCAGCAGCCGCGGCGCCTGCGCCGAGAACCAGCTCGCGTCCATTACCGCCGTCGTCGGCATCCCGAGGAGCTATTGCATAAAGTGTTCTCAATACGAGAGTAAGGTTGCGGAATCATCTCAAGAAGGGTGATAAGTTGCTCGACGAACAGTTATGTTGCTGACTGCGGCTTCAACCAGGTCAAGTCGCAGTTCCCGTTCGTTCGCTCCATTATTGGGGTCGACCCTTCATTCCACTTACGAATGAGCGCCGCGCTTTGACGCCGCCACCAGCCAGCCAGCTGCCGAGCGGGACGACTTTGGCGGCGCCTAAGGGCGCTGAGACCTGCCGCGTGGGTGGCGGAGTATCAATAACTCTGGACACGCTGGCCCCGCGCGTGCGCCGCCTTGAGGCCGCTCGGCCGCTGGCGCTGCGGCGGCGGAACACGGCGGGGCAGCTGTACTCGACCGGCTGGCGGATGAAGAGCAGCTCCTCGTGCCGGTCGGAGCGCGCGAGCTCCAGCACGAGCCGCGTGCTCCAGCCCACGATGGTCACGATGCGCTGCACCGCAAAGTCCTTGGTGTGCAGCTCAAACGGCCGCGCGCCGCCCCACTCAAGCACCCACACGCGGCGGTCCACGAGCAGCTTATGCGCGCTGTCCGCCTCGTCGTCCACGAATATGAGCGCCAGCACGGCGACCGAGACCCCGAGCACCCAGGCGATGACGCACAGCGCGAATCGCCGGCGGAAGTGCAGCAGGCGGCGCGTCGGCGCGGTCAGCGCGTCGTGCATGAACAGCCAGTTGAACCAAAACCACCAGGCGACCACGGCGAGGCACGAGTGCGGCCGCCACTGCAGCATGTCCATCATGGCCAGTCCGAGCGCCTGGCACTGGAACGCCGAGAACATGAGGTCGAAGTTGGTCAAGAGCGCGAGGAACAGGTCGCGCTGGCACAGCAGGTACGTCGCCAGCGCGTAGATGTGGGAGCCGGAGACCGCGACGACGCCGACGACCGACTTGGCGTACACGAGCTCGAGCGGACACGTGAGGAAGAGCAGCAGCCACGCGGCGACGCTCGCGGCGAAGCCGACGGCCCCCGCGACTGCAACGAACAGGCTCAAGGCCTTCGAGGCGCGCGACTCGGGCGACCTGACCCAGACGCGGTGCAGCCAGGGAACAAGTATGCGCCGCGCGTCGAGCACAAACGTCGTGGACCAGTGGTTGGTCACTCGCATGGACTGCTTCGTGGCGGACAGCAGCTGCCGCATGTTGGCGTGGTCGCGGAGGCGCGCGCTGCCGACGATGGCGGCCCGACGGCCAGAGCACAGCGGCCGCAGCTCCAAACGCGCCTTGAGGACTACGCAAGGCACGACGCGGAACCGTGTCATTTCGAGCTCGCGCTCCTGCAGCTGGTGGCACGTCGCGTACACCTTCTTGGACATGAAGAGCACGAGCGTCGACGACGAGAACGCCACGACGGAGCCCGTGTCGATGAGGAAGCCGCCGCGGGTCGACAGCAGCGTTAACCTTGCGTCCGCGACGAAGCCGAACGCGCAGGCGACTCCGATCGCCAGAAGGAGAGGAATGCACGCGATGGCGGCCTTGCTGGCAGCTGGGAAGGTCCGGAAGTTGGCGTCCAGCATGATCACGCTCTGAATGCTGAGCCACGCGACGACGCACATGAACGCGCGCGGCAGACCCACGATGCTGGCGACACAGATCCAGTGCATCGCGTTCAGGATCGACACAAACCAGCACTCGTAGGTGCATAGCAGTAGTTTCGCGACATCCAGCGCCGAGAGCGCGACGAGAACGAGCAACGGCGCAGCTCCAAAAGCCAAGGAAGCGACCACTACGACCCAGACGACCAGTGTCGAGGTTGTGGAGCACGCGTGGACGAACACGAGCGGCGTGAACGCTAGTAGTGCGAGGCGCACGAGGGCGTACAGGTTGCGGTGCTTCGCATAAGCTTGGAGAGCGACCGCGCCGTGCACTTGCTTTGGAAATCCGCAGGCTGACAGTAGCGTGCGCTCGAGGTCGACGATGGGCTGCGAGCTGACGCTGTGCAGCTCAAACAGCCACTTGGACTCGGATTGCAACACCGGCAGCTTTGATCCGGATCGCTCTTCGACTTGTTTGGCCGCCTCGGGACTCGATAGTGACGCATGCTTCGAGGGATTGACAGTCGAGACGATGAAGGCGTTGATCGGTCTTCCTTGGTGCGGCAAATGTGACCCCGTCATCTCTTTCACGACGCCGAATGTCATACTTCGGAGTAGAAAGGGACTCAACTCAAAGCCTCTCTCGACAGGAAGCCCTCCCACATGCGCCGCGTCGACGCGAAGTACTTGTTGCCAGTAATATTAGATCGCAGAAGCGCGGCGACGAGATGAAGTGAGCGACTGCCCAGTCGCAGCCTCCACGTTTAGCTCTACCAATAGAGAGATACATCGTCCACTGCCACCCAATGTCAAGTGAAATGCATCGCGCACGGCTTCCCAAATAAACTCTCGCCACAGGTATTCTTACACATGGAGAGCGAATTTGTTCGGCTGCACCAACCTCCCGCATCTGGGAGCCCAGCAAACGCATCCGAGGCAGCATACTTCCTGTCTCGGCGGGATGAGAGTCTTTCCGCGAGCAGAACCCGAGGGTGGTAGCTCGCTTGATGCAAAGCGAAGGACCGAATCGGCCACGAGAACACTAACAGGTAGCTCCGTGTCACTGGCGTCGATCGTTGGTTCAGTGCAAGTGCCAGACCAACTCGTGCGAGCCCGCACGAACAACCAGTGGCTGTACCAGCTCAGCTTATCTCGCCCACTTCCCATGATCGACCTCTCCAACACAATTGCCGCGCGGTCGCTTCCGACGCCGTGGTTTGATCGATATGTGCTGCTCCTCAAGAAGAAATATTGGGTCCAGACGCTCGTCATTCGGCTCGCCGGTGTCGCCTTCCCCTTTCTTCTCTTCGTGAACTCGCCGTATTTCCAACCGGTGACTCTCGCGCTTTCCGCTGGCGCCTTCGTCGGGTTCACCAACCTGATCTTCTTCGCATCCCTCGACATCCTCGCGTTGCTGCTGCGAAGCTACGAGTTCTGGTTCATGTCCGTGCTCAATCTGTTCAACTGGTTCACGCTCGCGCTCATCTTCCGTGACGCACGCGCGCTCGCGTCCGTGACGTGTTGGCTTGGAATCCAGAACGTCATGGCTATCGACGCCAACTACCGCAGTTTCCGGACAGCTATCAAATCCATTCTGATGAGCATCCCGTCCATCGTGGTGCTCGCGGTCGCGTGCAGCTACCAGCTCGTCGAACACGCCAACTTCTTCGATCTCCCCCTCTTCAGCTTCACGCTGCACGCCGAGCACGTCATCATGTACGCGTCGTCGACTCTGTCCATCTTCATGATCACCAAGTCCTACCTCAAACGCACACGGCACACGACGACGATCGAAGGCATCCACACCATCCCGTGTGTCGTCATAAAGGCGAGGCTGCGGCTCAGTCAGGTACGCCTACACCGCGAGCGCCGAGAGGGAGTTGCAAACAATATCATTGGCGGCTCGGTTAGGAGCGCTGTCTCCCAGCGCGAAGCATCTGAGATGACGAACACTCCCGTCGAAGCGTCAATTGGCCAGACATCTCGCCCAGAGCGCCAGAGACTACGAAGATCGCGATACGAGGAGACGGTGATCGACGCGCGGCAAATGCTGCTTCCCTCGACAATCACGCCGCGCATCGTGACCTCTCGCTGTCTTGGCGCAGCTATCTTCCTCGTCGGACTCGCTGGCTTCGCGCTGTCTGTCTACGCTGTCGTGTGTGTGGCACTGTTTACACCAGCGGCTTGCGGTCGCCCATTACCGCCAGCTCTTCTTGAGGCAGGAGTCGGGTCCCTCGCCTGCTCGGCATTGTTTCTGCTGGCCAACTTGGGTCTGGCACAGCGCGATCTCGTGCACCTACTGCTCCACAACTTCGACTTTGTCTTCTCGTCTGCGCAGTGCACCATGCTTGCTGCGAGCCTCTGCGACCTGATGCAATGGGAGCCAAGCTACTGCCTCATCGTGACAGCGTGGACGTGCTGGTTTCATTGGGTCTTGATCCTCGACGCCCTCACGCCATCAGTCAAGTCACTGCTACGTATCAGACGGAGCAGAGCTGCGCTGGTTATCTTCACCGTGCTGGCCATGTTGGCGCTAGCTGGCGCGGTTCTCGTGCTCGATCACGGAGACAGCGGCGTGTTTACCGACCGACTCATTTGGTCCGTGCCGCTCTCTGGTGGCCGTATCTTCCAGCTATCTACGAGGGAGTTCGTGCTCCAGCGCATCATCACACTTCTTGGGTGGAGCACAAGGATCGCGCTGGAGCTCGTTCGGCAGGGGGACGACTCTGATGAACTGCTTTTCATCCAGGGACTCGTCGAGTACACGAGCGCTTTCGACACCTTCCCACCATCGCAAGCTGCATCGTCAAACGTGACGCCGGATCCATTGACAACGGATTAGACTGCTCGCTACGTTGTTCTAAATCTCTGTTGGTGGGTGAGGTCGTATGACAACGCAGACGCCATTTCCCAGGATTGGGCGTCTGCACGGTGTTTATCATGGAGTTTGTATTGCAAAAGGCAGGCATTGGATCCGACAGTTGGTGGCCGCCACTGCCCGCCGCCCGGCGCCTTCGCTGCCATTGCTCAAGCCACTCGTCGATGTGCCAAGATGGAGCTACATCTACCGGCCTTGGTGGAGCACCCTCCGTCGTCGACGAGTGCCAGACCCCCAGACAAGACGATGCGGCGTGCTGGGCAGCCTGAAGCGAGCGGAGCAAGCGCGATCCAAGGGACTCCGTCGTCTGCGCGTTTCCCGGCAAGCGACACGCGAGAACCAAGCGTGTGCTCATCGCCCGCCACCGCGTGGACGAGGAAGGACGAGTAAATGGCGCGCGAGAGCTGCTCCAAGACGGTATTCCAGCGACAGCGCTCAAGGCGGCTTTGCGTCTCGGACTATAGCGAGACCCCCGACTGTGTCGGGTCGACAGGCTAGGCTTTCGTAGCGTAGCTTGTTCAAGAACTGTTTACAGTTCACTATAGTGGCCACCTGTCTCTGAAACAAACTGACCCAATTTAGCTTCACGCACGCCGCTTCCACAATGCCCACTGATCCATTTGTCATCACAGTGGAGCAGGCTTGACGTGCATGGAGGGCAAGGGGCGTCGCTTGTCCGAGGTTTCAGCCCCGAGTGTCTGCTATACGCTGCAACTGTCTCGACCGCTGCCTTGTGTCGACTTGTCGCGAACTCCAGCACCCGTGCTGCTCTCCAAGGCGCGATGTGCGTGAGCAAAGTGGCTGGTAAGCTCTAAACGTCGGCTCATCGCGGCGTGTATCCATCTCGCTGGGGCCGTGTTCCTTGCCGTGCTTTTTGTGCCTCATAGAGATCCACATCGTGAGCGCCGTGCTATCGGTGATAACCATCGCGGCACATTTTGCGACCACGGCCTTTTACTCTCTCGACTTGCTGGTGCTTCTTGCGCGAAACTACGAGTACCGGTTCATGAGCATGCTGAGCGCGCTGAACTGGGCGACCATGGCCATAATCTTCTCCGACGTGCGAGCGTTGAGCTGTGTCAGCATGTGGAGTGCAATCCAAGTCATTCTCTCCGTCGACGCAAGCGTTCGCAACTCCAGACTTGGTGTGTGGTTGGCGGTAATGATGTTTTTGTTGGTGTTGATGGTGGCGATCGGGTGCAGCTACGGCTTCATTGCGAATGGGCATTTCTTCACTGTCGACGTACTGGGGCTTCCTGCCTTCGCGTCCACGACACTCGCAGTGTTCCTCGCCAAGAAAGCGATCGTGACGCACCGCCTGCTTCGGCAGCAAGCGAGACATCCAAGCTCCGTCCCCTGCGCCGTCTTGAACGCGAGGCTGCGCATGATCCCGATGGGAGGCGGCAACCCTGGCTCACGCAGTAACCAGAGGACAATGCGTCATTCCCGCGTCTCAGAGAGCAACACATTTACCCAGCTGCTCCTCGCTAGCGAGAGGGACTCGGTCTACTATCCGAAGCACATTGTCGTCCAGGTTCTTGCCCACGCTGTACGTGCCGCCGCCAAGGTGGATCACGTCCACCCTTGGGTACTCGCGGTTGTCGGTCTCGCGTCCACTGCGATTGCATGGGTCATCGTCTTCACGATTCCTGACCAGACGCTCGTCGGCTGCATCGTCGGCGCGGTCGCACTAGTCTGCTCGGACGGCCTGGCGAACACTCTGCTCGTCTTCTACTGCCAGCGCGACCTGATGCGGCAGAACATGCGCAACTTCGACCTACTCTTCTCGTCGATCCAGCAGCACGTGCTCGCGCTGTGTCTGTGCGACCTGCTTCAGTGGCGCCTGCACTCGTGCCTCGCGGTTGTGTCGTGGTGGATCTGGTTCTTCGTGCCCGTCCTGCTCGACAGCCTGACGCCCGCGTCCCGAGCCCAACTCGGTCTCCGCAGGTGGCACCAGCTGCCCGCCATCTCCATCGCGTTGCTGGTGGCCGCGGCCGTCGCCTTCGCATTGGTGCTCTGGACGCAGCAGGACGTATTCATGGACCGCGTGCTCCTTCGCCTGACGCTGAGCGCCGGACACACTTTGGAGGTGCGCACGAGCGAGCTGGCGCTCCAGCGAGCCGTCACGATGCTCGCCTGGAACCTGCGCGTCCCGCTCGAGGTCGCCACCGGCCACGACGACGAGCTCACCATCATCCGCGACCACGTCGAGTACTTGGCGCACCCAGAGACCGCATCTCCGGTCGCGTTGGACGCAGTGGCTCCGTGTCCCATTGACTCGAGAGGGTAAATAGTTTAGCGTACTACAGATCGCGATTCACATTACAGTTCATACAATGTTCTAACTCATTGCCTCAATTGTACTGGCACTATATGAGACCGTCGATGAAGACGCCGAGGCGAGGACCGTGGCGCGCGGTGACGCTGGACGCGACCGGCACGCTCTTCCGGCCGCGCGAGAGCATCGGCCGGACGTACGTGCTCGCGTGGGAGCAGGTCGCGCGCGAGAAGCTGTCCTCGGAGCATCGTGACGTGGCGGAGAAGGCAGTCAACGCGCGCTTCCCGGCCGCCTTCCGCTCGCTCTCGGCGTCCGAGCCCAACTTTGGGGCCGCCAGCGGCTCCCATACAGCCTTCCCGTGGTGGAAGCGACTCGTTCTCGACGTTGTCAACGGCTGCGGCGCGTTCCCTACCGCGCCACTGGCCGTAGAGCGCGAGGAGGCGCTCGCGCGCGCGCTGTACGACCAGTTCGCGGCCGCCGACGCCTGGAAGGTCTACGACGACGTGCGACCCGCGCTCGACCGTTTGAAGGCCGAGGGCATCGCGATTGGCGTGATTTCCAACTTTGACGAGCGCCTCGCGGGCATCCTAAGCGGACACGGACTCGACGCGCACTTTGACGTGGTGACGGCCTCGTTCCAGTACGGTCTGGCCAAGCCACACTCGTCCATCTTCGAGGTGACCTTCGACGCGTTGATGGGCGATGACGATGGCTCTCGCTCGAATGGAAGGTATGACGCGTGTCTGCACGTTGGCGACCACCGCGCCAAGGACTACGACGGCGCCAGGGCTGCCGGGGCGAGCGCGCGTCTGCTCGTGCGGCACCCCGGAGCCAAGATGGTCGCCGTCGACAGCAGCCATGTCATCTCGACGCTGCTCGGGCTCTTTGAGAGTTGACAAAGCCACAAGATTGGGCTCCGAGTGCTGGACAGACGCGACTCTGCAGTAGGAGAATGCGTCCTGCTCACTTCAAGCGCTGCTCAACTGCTCAACGGCTCTGCCTTGGCGCTGAAATAGATCGCTCTTCTGCGATGGGGGCGGCTTTTTGGCGCGGTTGTGCCGTAGTTCGCCCGCGGGGAAAGGTCACGCGGCGCCTGCGGTCGCCGAAACGGCCTCGTGTGTGTTTCGTTGAGCCCAGTCGGCGTTGTCCAGACCGTCACAGCGCCTTGTGAGCAGTGGCGCGCTGGAGCGCACCCGGCGGCTGCCAGCGAGGCCACGACGCACCGCAGGATGGATCATAACGCGCAGGATCTCTTCCCACTCGAGTCGACCGTCCGTGAGCTGCAAGCTGACTTCGAGGGGGCGTGTTTAGCGCTCGCGCGCGAAATAGCGTCGGCCAATGACCCGTCCGACCTGCTTGAGCTTGTCACCGCGTTGTCAAGGGGCAGCAAAAGCGACCGTGAGCTTGGAGAAGAAGCGGAGGAGACCCCCGAGACGGACGAATGCGAGCAACAAGGCGATACGGACGAGTTCCACGAGCGCGTGAGTACCCTGCTGGTGCCCCAAGTGGCCGAGATTCTCATCAACAGGTCGTTCGCAACGACAAAGTGTGCCGAGAGAGTGAACGCGTTCCTGCAGTTCGCGCTGTCGACCTGTGTGAAGTGTCTTTTGCTGCCAGGAGTCGCGGTGACGGTGATACCGACCCTCGTCGCGCTTCTCGACGCGCACTCCCCCTTCTACCTGTATCACAGCTGCCAATCCTTCGATCCGTCCGCTGGAAAGCGTGCAGAAAGTGATGACCAAGATGTGGTCCTTGCCGATGCTGGGTGCCGGTTCGTTCGTCCAGACCACATCACGCACACTAGCGGGTTCTTCCTGTCCAACCTCGAAGCCTGGGGTATGCTCGGCGGATTCTCAGCCTTTGTGGAGATGTTGCGCGGCGCAGAGGCTGTTGAGCGCCGTGAGAGTCATCCTACGTCGGAGGAGAGTGCGGAGGAGACGCAGACGACCACCTCACTCGCGTTTGATGCTGTTCAAAATGTGCTGCGCGTGGTCTACAACACAAAGGACCATGTGCGGCCCGAGTTCCAGCTGGGGTACTTGCCGCAGTTTGCCGACGCTGTAGCAGACTGGGTGGAGCGCACGCCGTCGGAGACGCTCGTCGCGATACCCCGCGACGCGCTGCTAGAGATTGTGCACGTGCTGGAGTTGATACAAACCCAAGTCCAGCAGCAATGTAGCGGACCTCGCGGCGTCACTCCGAGCAACTCGGCAGACAACGGAAGTTCCGAGAGCGCAGACGCCATCGATCGGAGCCTGCATGTTCTTCGACTCGACATCTTCCTTGCGTTCTTCACGAGCGGCTCGCTTGAGAAGCGGATTTACGGGTTTACGGAGATCATCGGACTAGTTACGCGTCTTTACAACAGCCAAGTTCACGAGCAAGAGGAGCCGACAGCCAGCTCGCTGCAACTTGCACTGAGCCACGTCATCGACTGGATGCACAGCAGACAAGTGATCGAAGCGCTCTTTGGTGCGAAGCTGCACGTCGAGCTTATTAAGCGCTCGACGCCCCTGCTTCAGTTTGCATCCGAACTCGAGTGTCTGTCGCCCATATGGCTCGATTGCGTGTGGCGTTGCTACCAAGGCGGAGACAGCAGCACTGACTCCATCGAAGCGGGTGATAAGTCCCCAAACCTGCAGCGCCACTCTTCGCTCCGCACGCTGATGCACAATCTGCTTCTCGAATTGGTCGCTTTCGTCGAGCTGCCACTGCTAGAACACTTGCTTTCGCGGCTGGAGCGCATCTCGGAGCGAGCTATCGACGAGACCCACTTGTCGCTGTACTCGGCCATTGCTCTGCGGTCTTTTGAAGTAGTAGAAGACGAGTCCTCTGTCGCGACCGTGTTCCCTCTACAGGAGCGGATCCTGCTGCATCTGTGGGGCGAGGTATTGCCGGCACTAGACGGGCAACATGTTCAAGAGCAGGTGCTAATCCAGATCCCAGAGATTCTTCGGCTGACGGCAGCGACCTATTCGAGCGAAGAGTCGAACGCGCGCAGTAGTACCTGCGCCTCTGCGAATTCGACCGGGCAATTGGCTGGACGATTGCTAGTCGACTGCATCACGAACATTAGGAGTCGGGCAAGGGTTCCAGTGTCGCTCCAACTTCTCACACAAGTCGCGCAGCTGGTGATGGAAGGGTGCGTCGTGATGGAACAACGTTCCAACCCCAATACCTCGTATGTCCAAGTGATTCTTGAAGAGTTGGCTGCGTTTAAGCAAGACACGCAAATTCGCCTCGAGATGGATAGCTGCGTACAGCCCGGAATGACTGATGAGGATCTCCGAGCCCTTTCATCGCTTGCTGGCTACTTGGAGCGCGTCAAGATGGTGCTGTTTGCGCTCAAGGGTGCTTGGATTATCGACTGTTCCGAAGGGATGGCCTCTTCCTTTGGGCAAGTTCAAGCCGACAAGCTCTGGGACCTTCTCGTGCATCACGCTGTGCTGAATGACGAGGCGTCGTTGTGCTTCCAATGGATCAAGTTCTGCTTGAAGTCGCCGCCGTATGGACAGTGTGCGGCGGAGCTGGTCTCGTCTGAGATCGCTCAATACTTGCTGATTAGCAAGTTCAAACAACTACCAAGCAGCAGGATCTCTATGCCGGCTCTCAACTGTTTCCAGGCGCTCTTCAGTGCTGTCAATGTGGCGATAGGTGGGCTAGAGACCTTCGTTTTAGAGCCTTCAGCGGACGAAAATGCGTCAACGATCGGTGGATCAGACATCTCTGTTGATCTTGTGTCTTCGCCCCGTGATTTGGTGGGTATGGGCGAGCTTTGGCACTTGACGATGCATGCCGTCGACCCGCGTGTAGCGGAGGAGTGTGTGACACAACTCGTTGGCTGCTACCTTGACGTCGCCCCATCACTTCGAGGATCAGAGCTGCAACTTCAGAGCAAACGCGACCTCATGGAGCGCTGCATGCAACATTTGCGAGGTGCGATGCTGGAACGAGCGGGCAGTGAGGGTGAGGAGCCCCACGTATGGATGACAGACACTGTCCACCGCTGTTTGGACCTGCTCCGGTATTTTCTCGAGGCTTGCCGAGGCCAACACAACGAATTGGAAGGCTCTACTGATATCGACGGTGACAGTAGTGGCTCGTCCGTTGCTACGCGACGTGAGTACGTGATCGACAGCTTGGAGGAGAACCTACCGTTCATGGACGTCTATCCCTCGCCGATGAGAGATTCGGCAGCGGCGTTCTCGGAACAGAGCGTGTTCGGTACTGCACGCCGTCCCAGCTGGACCTTCCGCCACCAGCACCCCCACTCTCTGCTGGATTGTGTGATCGACGAGTTTGGCAGCAAAGAAGAGGAAACTGGCGATGCATCCGGTGATCGAGTCGTGTCAGCTGCCCAATCCCTGTTGTGTGGCTTCGAGAGTCTGGGAGAGTCCGTCCCATCAATCTCTACATGCGATTCGTCGGGTCTGCGGTCGCCCTCGCTCCGTCCGCGAGTGAATTTAATGCAGCCACCAAGTCCGTCGCCCCAGCGTGGACCGATTCTGAGCGTTGACGATATTAGCCTTGTTCTAGTCGAGCGCGACGATGCCTACGAGAGCGAAGATGGCCCCCGTGTAGACGTCAGTCAGCGAGCACGCCCAAGGAGTTCCAAGTTTGACGACATGAGCTACTTACTCGCGAACGAAGGTACTAGCTTCCAGACGCTACTCGAGCTCGTGGACTCTGGAGAGCCTGCGACCGCTCGACGAGCGTGGGAGCTGTTGTGTCTCTTGCCGACGAACAACGCGCTGCTGCGGAAGATGATTCAGCTTCGTGCAGTTAGTGGCGAGGTATCTAGTGCCAACCAAGTCGACTGGGACGACCTGTTATGTCGGACTCGCGTCTACCGCCTTGTGTACGCGCTCCGCCTCGTTGAAGCACTGTTGATCCCGACTGAGGACAACGCGGCACCACCATCTGACGCTGGCGGCTCGACAGACGTGGCTCGTCGACAATGGAGAGAGCGCTTTGTCCGCTTAGGAGGAGCCAAGCACGTGTACGACACCCTGCTCGAGTGGACACGCCACCCTGCAGATGCCTTGGGCAAGCACGAATCTCCGGAAAGCGTGTATCTTCATAATCTGCGAGCAACGTGCCTAGCTGGGATGCTTCGTACAATGGATTACTTCCTGAAGCTGGCGCAGTCTCCGTCACTCCAACAATCGCAACGCTGCGAGTTTGACAGGCGTCTTGGGCTCTCAACGATGCCCGCATTCCTCAGCTCGTTCGACGTCTCGGGGCTGTTCCGTACCGTTATGGGTCAAACTATTGCTGCTTGCTCAGGCTCAGAGGTGTATGATGAAGTGGACGAACTTGTTCTCGCTGGTGTCGAGATGTGCTGCTCATTGGTGCAGTTGAAGCCCGCCAGAGTGCTGCAAAGCATCCGAGGCGATTCTACCGCGAGTCGGCTAATCCGCGAATGGGTGAAGGCTGTTCTCGTCGACTATCCTCGAGCGTCGACGCGCGAGAAGGCGGCGAACGTACTGTTGAAGCTGTCAGGCAGAGTCGCGGACGTTCCTGGTGACGGAACAGTTGAGGACTTTATCGATATCGTTAGAAATGCAAGCTGCGCACAAGTGATTGCAGCAACGAACGAAGAGCCGAGCGACTGCGAGCAACTATTGAAGCTTTGCTGCAGCCTCTTTTGCCGTAGTAGGAGCGATCCATTCTCCAACGAGGCTGAAGCCGCAGCCACGACTGTGGATTTGCTGATGGAGAAGCTAAGCAACAGTTCGCACTCCAATTCTCAAGGAACCCTCATCGAGCTTTTGACCGCGATGGTTCAATCCTCCGACACAGTTCGAAGCAGCGTGCTGCACTGGAAACCACATGCATCTCGTTCAGGGGAGTCGATCTCGATCCCTACGGACGACAACGAGTGGGTTATGCTCTTTCTGATGGATCGGGTTATCTTTGCGGGAAGCGAGAACAGAGGAGAAACCCCACAACTCCGACCGTCATCGCAAGACCGGGCTACAGCCCAACGACTGGCGCTCGCGCTATTGTTCCCCGACAACCACCTCGAAGTGTCTCAACCATCGTCCGCAGCAGTTGACATGATCAGCTCGGTGTTGTTGCGTCAAGAGCGATTCCACGCATCTGTTGCGCAGCAAGTCGACCGGATGGGTCGACCGTGGAGCTTTTCTTCGCAGGAATCACTGCAAAGTGCTGGCACGGGAGGCGTTGGTCGCGCGGGCCTTGTCAACCCTGGGTGCGTGTGCTACATGAACTCTCTGTTGCAGCAGCTCTTCAATATGCCGGGATTCTTCTCGGGCCTCCTCGCGCTCGATTGCTCCCCCAGTTCAGTCCAAAAGGAATCCGAATGGCACAAGGAAGTTCACGAGCTCCAGCAACTGTTTGCGGCTCTTGGGCATACGTCAAAGCGTTCGTGTGATCCCACCGCGTTCGCGCTGTCCCACCGAGACTTGGACGGCAACGCAACCGATCTCCATACACAGATGGACGCTGATGAGTTCTTTTGCCTTCTGCTGGACCGCGTCGAGACTTTCATCACTTCTTCCAACCGAGCTGATACTATCACCACCACGTCTGCTGGCGGCTCTCCAGCCTCTACTGTCGGTTTGCCGACGCACTTTTTGGACGAATGCTTTGGCGGCGTGCTCGTGAACCAGATTCTGACGGAGAACGGCCACCTGTCGGAGCGAGAAGAGCGCTTCTTTGCGTTAAGCCTCGAGATTACGAGGAAGCACCACCTAGCCGACTCACTCGCTCTCTACGTGCAGGGCGAGCTGTTGGACGGTGAGAATGCGTACTACTGCGAGCGCGAGCAACGTAAGGTGTCGGCGACTAAGCGGATATGCGTGAAGACGCTGCCCCGCACTCTTGTGTGCCACCTCAAGCGCTTTGAGTTCGACTTTGACACAATGGAGAAGCTCAAGATCAACGATCGCCTCGAATTCCCCATGGAGATCGACATGTTCCCGTACACTAGCGGCGCCATTTCTCGTTCAGAGTCGGCCAAAGCGAGCTCAGCAGACTATGCAGCATGCATGTACGACCTCGTCGGTGTTGTAGTGCACTCGGGGACTTCCGACATGGGTCACTACTACTCATTCATCAAAGATCGACGCAGCGGTGGAGAAGGCAGCTGGTTCGAATGCAACGACGAAGCCGTGCGGCCGTTTGACGTGGAGGCGATGGAGGATGAGTGCTTTGGTGGAGACGAAGTGCGGCAGAAATGGGACCCACATCAAGGCGCGTTTGTTCCGGCCGTTGAGACCAAACGGCGCAGCGCCTACATGCTCATCTACGAGATGCGTCAAGTGCCATCGCTTGCTGTGTCGCAGGGGCTCAGTAGTGCTGTTGTTGCGGAAAGCTTCAGTCCGAACGTGAAAGAGCTCGTTCGCGACCTCCAACTCGAAAACCAGCGACTTGACAGCGTTGCCCACGCGTTTGGGGATCAGTATGAGGCGTTTGTCGTCAACGTGCTGCGTTGTATTTCCAGTCGCGCAAACTGTGACGAGACACTGTGCCGTGCATACCAGTGCGCATGCGAGTACCTCTTTGGAGTCCGTGCTTTAAGCAATCGCCAGGGATCCACGGTCGGCTTCAACACCCAAAATGTCAATTCTGGATCCGCGACGACCGCTATTGCTGACTCAGTGTGCAGATGGTTGGCTGGAGGCAACGAGAGCGAAACTGGGTCTGCTAGTGACAACCATCGTGTCCAGTTCTGCGAGTGGCTGTTTGACAAGGCGACAGCGACGATATCATCCAGCGACCGCGAAGGCGGTGAATCCAGAGACGAGTGCGCGAGATCCTGGCTGTTCGATGTGCTCTACCTGAGCGACTCCGACCCTGAACTATTACCTGGATGCCTCCGGATAGTGTCTGGAGCAGTGGAGACGGTGATGCGCTTCCTAAAACGCACTGGAGTTGGGGATTACACCACAAACTCGACACTGATAAAGCTGAGCTCGCTATTCCGAGCCTTGCTGGACGCAGTTTACTCACGCCACCGGGAGCTAATTGTCCATGAGCCAGTCTGCGATGGTGCAGTCGCGATCCAAACTTCAAAGGCGTGCAGCGCTGCATCTGCAGTAGTCGACGTGCTGACGCGCGTCTTGTGCATCTTGCCAGGAACTCTGGAGCCCGAGGGGGCGACGCAAAGTTGCCGAGACGTGTTGCACCATGTGATTTCCACTCAAGGCGACTTTGCTGCGCGGTTCCTGACGTCTATGGAGACCATGGTAGATCGTAACTTGCTGACGTTGTATTCAAACACTACGCGGAGCGTCCACGACGGAGCTCAGACCCCTGCAGGCCTTCATCTGCAGATTATCGAAAAGGAGAAGCGTATCTTCTTGGAGTTGGTGCGCTGGCAAGACGAGCGCGAAGGGCCAAACGAGCTTCTGAGCTGCACGGAGGCTTTCTTGCGGCGGTCGGTGGTGAAGGGTCTCGTGCTGGCAGGTTGTGAGGAGATCGTATCACGCTTCGCGGTCCAGATTGCTCACCACGGAGACGAAATCGAGTGCGACCGCATCCTTTCGTTGCTTCTAACGGTGCTCGAAGACGTGCGGCCGACTCCATACGCAAATACAGTGATCAAGGTGCTCGAGGACGTTCTGGAGTTCCAGTCGCACACAAACAACGCCGACGAGGATACGGCGAAGCGCCACCAGCACATTGTGGAGAGCATGTTCTCGCCTGGGCATGGACTCCTCGAATCGGCAGCTTACTACAAGCACAGGCCGACAGACCGTGAACACGTGTTTGCGCTGTTGCAACTCGTTGTCCGCACCACTGCGAGCTCTGCGGTCTTACGTGAACTGTTCGCTACTGAACCGCAATGGCAGACTCAAGTGAAGTGGCTCGTGGAATGGCTTGTTGGCTATGTTGACCCGACGGGGGCGATTACTCGTCGGAAACGCTCTGACGATGGCACCGTCGAGTGGTCTCAAACCGATCTCAGCGACGAGGACCAGACGCTTTCAGCCAAGGAAGCTTCCGACTTTATCTTGATGATGGAAGTCGGTCTCAACGTTGCTGTCTTCACCGACGGTGAGGGAGATCCAGAGCGAGGAGAACTTGAGGAGCGGACAGTAACGACCACCAAGTCAGAGAGCCATCCTACTGCAGCCAGCGACTTGCATAGCATGATGGTCGAGGGTGTTGGGGAGAACCAGAGTGAGCTCACTGTAGCGACTGCGGAGTGGACAAAGGGGTCTTTGACCAGGAAAGACGCAGTTGTCCAACAACAGCCTGAAGATGACGATGGTGAAGCAGAACAAGGCACGCATGGAGCATCCAACCGGGCGAAGGTGCCGAGGCTCACACTGGACCTGGACTGTTCATACATCAACTACTCGGAAGCATAAAGAGAGGAAAAGAAACGAACCCTTTTTACGCTTCATTCGTTTGCTGGATAGTCTTATCGTCCGTCGATTGGTGCGGTCGCTGAGCTGCGTTACCTTTTACCTCGTCGTCGCGGAACATCTTTACCGCCGCAACTTCTTCTCGACAGGTTTGCTGACGCGCATCGAGCTGCTTTGCGGCCCTGGACAAGAGCTGCGCCTCTCTGCATGTGTGCGTCGGCGCAGCTCTTGGTGCGTTGTAGTGTTTTTCCTGGTTGGTCAACGCTCTCGCTTTGCCACCGCCGCTGCAGCAAGTCGGACGCGCTACGAGCACTTCTGTCATCGTCGTCGGTTGCGAAATCTGACAGCCACAGGAGGCGACTTCGAGGGGACAAGCCCGCGATCTCCTCGTCGTAGAACGATCGGCTTGAAGACGCCGACACCGACGCTGTTGGAGAGCTCGCAGCGTGTTTGTCGCTTCCGAACCTGTCAGTATCGAATTCGCTCGGTTGGACCCACGGACCCACTGGAGATCCTTCCTCCGTGTCCGTACTGTCGTTGTCGGAAGAGTCCTCGCCGCTGTCTACCGCCAGTGCGTAGTCGTGAACTCGCATGCGCTCGCGTCGGGGTCGTGACTGCTCAGGTATCAAGGCTGGAACGCTCGGTTTCGGAGGGAAAAACGTTCGAACTGGCACTGGCGGCTTGACACGCACAGGCCGAACGTTCAGCACCGCTCCCTCAATTAGCCGTCGTCCGGAGCCCTCCGCTCGATCGCATTGATCTGGATCTGAGTCAGCCTTGGTGTCTCCTTCCTCATTGCCCCCTTGAGGACTCGTCAACACGGCATGGGTGCCAGTGACGCCTGCACTGCGACTGGATCGGGTTGCGGGGGCAGCCAAGGATGCAGCACTGGCGATCAGGACGGGTGGAACGCCTTCACTTGCAATTATAGACGACGGCGAGGGGAGGGAAACTCGCCTCATGTAACTCGTGGAAGGTCTGCAGCGGATCTTCGCAGTGCCTGACTTTGATTCCGACGCGGCTTGGCTCACCTTCTCGACCGCGTTCTTGAAGTGTCGTCGTTGGTGCACTGCATCGCTCGAATGCTGCTGCTGGGAAATGTGCACGCGAAGCTCCTGGATAATGACTTCCAACTCAGAGTCGGACCGGGTCAGCGAGCCATTGGGACGGTCATTTTGCTTTCGCGCCTCATCGCACACCATCACCACCGCCGGTTGCGACCCCATGCGAGTGCTCGCATTGCAAGTGGTGCTGGAGCTTCTCCCGACAGCTGGCTGCTCCGCGTTGTTGCTGCTTTGCAGCACGCCCGAGCCTGCACACAGGAGCAGAGGAGCCGCAAACAGGTCGGCCGGCGCCGAATCCTCTGTGCGTGCTACTCCGACCGCAGTCGAATCAGACAGAGCACAGGGGTCGTTCGCACGCTCGCCTGTACTGTTTGCCCTCGCAGCGGCAACGGCAATCGCTCCAGTCCGACGGCTCGGCTTCAGAGGAACCTTCCCAACTCGAGCCACCGATTGCAGAGCATTTTTCATAGTTCCTGGGAGTTGCTTTCGTTGAGGCGTGAGCTCTGACAGTCCAGAAGATAGATGCACGTCTTCATCGCGAGAGCCCAGCGTGCACGAGCCCGCCGAGCTCAGAAAGTCTGGGGTACTTCCCCAGTGCATCGATAGCGCACCACCAACGTCCGAGTGAGAGAGGATCGACCGCAGCAAGTGCTCCGCAGACTTGCTGTCGCTTGAAACCTGCTGGCTGTCAAATGCCACCACACCTGCAGCGTGCGAATCGTACAAATAGAAGCAGATCGCAGTTACCCCAGCTGGAGCCAGGAATACCGCGGATCGAAGACTGGCCAGATCTCGTCGTCGGCTCCAGTGTCCGTGTAGCCGAACGGCCCGACCTGGTCATCGTAGAACGGCCAGTTGGGCGGGCGGGGAGGTAGCAGGTGCGGCGGCCGCATAGTCGGCGGGACCCACGAGAATGGGCCCCTCGGCGGCCCAAACCGGTCGTCTCGCCACCCTGGCAGGGGGTCTGCGCGGTGGCTCCACCACAACGGTGGTGGCTGTCTGGTCTGTCGGTGGCGCCATCGCGAGATGTACAGCGTCTTGGGGTGGTCCGTGGCGCCGACCGACACGCCAGGGAACTCTGCGCGGACCATGTTGATCCACAGCTCGCTGTCGTCGTGCAGTCGATGGAGTCCCTGCCGCGTCGGGTTAAAGAGCGAGTAAATACCCAGCCCAGGACCATCCACCACCAATGTGCAGTCGAAAGACGCGCGCACGCACCTTGCTGGCTTCCGCGAGGCGAACGAACTCGTTGCCGCGCAGGAAGCAGCCGACGCGACGGAGCAGCGCGTCCGACAGTCGGCTGAGCTCCGCGTCTTGCGTGACCGCTGGCGCTGCGTCAGCCCCTTCGTCGCCATCGCCGGCGGGAAACTCGGGCAGCACGTTGCGCTCCAACCTGTGGAGGACGGGTGAGTAACTGAGCACTCGGCGGCGGCGAAGCTGTACGTCCAGCCAACCCACCTCCACATCAGCGTCTCGCGGTTGCAGAGCCAGCCGCCGATGCGCTCGCGGCGGTCGCCTTGCTCGACGGGACCGCCGTTCGCCTTCTTGACGTACTCGGCGACCCTGCGTCGGTCAGCGAGCGACCGTTAGCCGCTTCAAGGCGCGACAGCAGACGCTGGAGACCCCAGACGCACCTTAGTGGCAGGCGCAGACTCTTGTCCGCCGCCACAAAGTGCACGAACAGCGAGTCGCCGGCGCTAAGCGCGCGCACGGCGACCTCGGCGCTCGCACCGACGCGGAAGACCACCTGTGGCAGCAGATTTACGTCCCCGGAGAAGCCCCGCGCGTCCGAGCCGCGGCCAGGCGCCGCCGCCGACGATGACGCCAACGACGAAGGCGACGCAGCGCTGTCAAGCACCAACCAGCCAGCGTCCCGCAGCAGCGCGTGCACGAGCCATAGCAGCGCGCCAGGCGCCGCCACCGCGTCGCCAAGCTCGCGCTCCATGCTCGAATGCGACAGAAATGCAGTCGAGAAATGCAGTTTCCGCGCCAGCCAAATGAAGAACAACATTCGCACAACATTTTACACCGGAATTTCTGTATTTTTTTACGTAAAATGTAACTTACCATCTTATATGCGAACAAAAATAAATTCGGCTGTGCATCCCGCCAAAATTTCAACCGCAAAATGATTTTTGAAAACTACGAGTTTTTTCGCGCCAAGATGACGGAGCGGCCGGCTTAATGGAGCGGCGACCGCCGCCGCCATGTGCGTACCGCAACGTTTTGCCCATCATGCTGCTTCAGCCATGCTCGTGGTCTGAGTGCTCCTTCGCCTGACGCTGAGCGCCGGACACACCTCAGCTTTGACCTTAGTCGCCATCAACAGCGACCATATCCCCGAGTATTAGTTCCTCACGAAAGCCATCAAGAAACACGGCAATACTCAGTCCAGCATATTCGCACCCTTTCGCAGGCAGGCAGACTATCTGCCCTGCCAGACCAACCGTCGAATCTTGTGGACAGCTGCGACCTTGGTGAGTG